>JAOTQR010115423.1:0-24992 GCA_025774065.1 Solanum ossicruentum | reverse complement strand
AAAGTTGAGAGCAAAGTAGAGAAAACAGTCTGATTTTTGGTCAAGTGAGAAGTGAATTGTGGATCAGCTTTGGAGCTCTTTATATAGAGATATTAGGCCGACTCTTTCTTGACTTATTGACCAACATATACCACACATTATCAAGAAGCTTACCCACTAGATTGGCCCTCAAAGTTTGGCCTTTTGGAGCACCAACTTGGTTGGACTTGGGCTGCCAAATTTTCAGATTTTTTTCCTCACTTGGGTTGGCCCAATTTGAAAGGTGTCGTGTGATGTCTTTGGGCCCTTTTCATTATTGTCCTTGGGCTGTAGATTTAGTCGACATGTGAGATTAAATCATGGCTTGATGTTACACCCTTAACAAGAATTTTATTCACAACCGAACTTGGACAAATTCAACGTCGAGCCTCGTCTCCGTTTAGTTAACAAATTTGAGCTGAGCAAGTAGCTGACTCACCTACTAGCTTCTAAGTCCTACAAGCACATAACTTCTCTCATTTCATTTCAAGGCTATAATCTCCTCAATTCAATACAAAATATGTATACACTCGACCCTCTTAAACGGTAGATGCACATATAGCCCATTAACGCGAGATTTGAGCACTTTTGAACTTTAGCGTCAATTTAACCAACCATGTCATGTTTCAGTTGCATTGTGCCAATATTATAAGGTGTGGGGTGCTACAACTTCCTTATCCAGTTATCTCTTTCCTCCCTCGACATGGATAGTACTACCCATTAATAACCTGTGAAGTGCATCAACAACCATATTAGCTTTACCTGGATGGTAGAGAATACTTATGTCATAATCATTGAGCAACTCCAACCATCTCCTCTGCCTTAGGTTGAGTTCTTTCTAACTGATGATGTATTGAAGGCCCTTATGGTCAATAAACATGTCTATATACACAATATACAAGTACTGGCACCAAATTATAAGAGCAAATACTATAGCTACAACTCAAAATCATGGGTTGGACAGTTCCTCTCGTGGATATTAATCTATCTGGAAGCATAAGCAACATCTTTACCCTTTTGCATCAATACACACACAAATCCCACACTTGAGGTATCTTAATAAATTACGAATCCATCAGTACCTTCAGGCAAGGTTAAATGGGGTTGTAGTCAGCCTAGTTTCCAACATTTGGAAGCTCTTCTCACATTCATTAGACCATTGGAACTTGACCTTCTTCTGAGTCAATTTAGACAATAGTGAGGATATGGAATAAAATCCTTCAACAAATCTATTGTAGTAGCCTACCAAACCCAAGAATCCCCTTATATTAGCTAGAGAAATGGGTTGACGCAATTCTTAACCACCTCAATGTTTTGGAAAATCACTCGAATACCATCGCTCAAAATAATACGGCTTAGGAAACCCATAGTCTTGAGCCAAAACTCACACTTCAAAAACATTGCATACAAATCATTATCTTGAGATAAAGAGATCCTAAGGTGATTAACATGTTGTTCTTCATCTTTAGAATACACAAAATTGTTATTGATAAACATGATCACAAAAATATAAAGGTACTGTTGGAATACTCTATTCATCAAATCTATAAAGGCTGCAGGTGCATTGATCAACCCAAATGACATTACTAAAGACTTGAAATGACTATATTGGGTTTGACATATCGTATTTTGGATGCCACATTCTCTCACTTTCAACGGTGATAACCTGATCTCGGGTCTATCTTGGAAAAATAGTGGCACCCTGAAGTTGTTAAAACATGTCATCTATCCTTGAAAGAGGATTCTTATTCTTGACTATCACTTTACAACTGGTGATAGTCAATAAACATTCTGAGGGACCCATCTTTCTTTCACACGAATAGGACAGGAGCACCACAAGGAGAAATACTTGGCCTAGTAAAGCCCTTATCTATCAAATCTTTCAAATGCTCTTTTAATTCTTTCAACTTATTAAGGGCCATTCTATAAGATGGTATAGAGATAGGCTGGGTATCGGAAAAAATGTCTATCTCAAGATAAATCTTCCTATCAGGAGGAACTCCAGGTAGATCCTCAGGAAACACTTCCGGAACTCATTCACAATCAAGAATGACTTATGAGTAGAAGACTCAACAACATATATCTTAACTTGTGTGTAGTTACATATACATCCTTTAGAAATTATATTTCTACCCCTAAGTTGAGAAATAAACTTACCCTTAGGTGCAATAGAATTTCCCTTCAACTCTAACACGGTACATTTAGAAATTGGAATTTAATAGTTTGGGTCCATTAATGGAGGCATAGCAGGCATGAAGAAAATCCACGTCAAGGATTATATCAAAGTCAATCATCTCCAATCCTATCAAGTCAGACAAGGTATCCCTATGATAAATGGATACTACACAATCTGTATAGACCTTTTCAGCTAGTATTATCTTAACAACAAGAGTGGAAATAGCAAAGGGTTCAAGCAAACACTCAGGAAGAATCTTAAATCTACTAGCCACATAGGGATTTACAAAATATAGGGTAGCACCCGGATCTAGAAATGGATAATAATCAAAGGTAAAGACTTGAAGCATACCGATGACAACATCTGGTGCACTTCCTGATATTGACAATTTTCCACTACATATAAATGGTTCGTGCCCTCACTTATATAAGTAGTGGCACCTCTCAGATTACCTCTCATTGGCAGTGCAGTAGAAGAAGTCTGAGCCTTGTTGCCCATGTCAGATATTCATTCTAGAATTGACCAATTTGGCCATACTGTAGCAGTCATTTTTTCTCTCTCTACACTCTCCCAAATGCATCTTTCCATGATTTTTGTGAGGTACCTTCCCCTCTAATGTTGCCCAAGCTACACCTTATTTTTGAAGTTTAAAGAAGATGTCAAGATATATAACCTAACCAAGGATAGGGTCGAATCCACAGGGAATAAGGTAGACTTAGAGAAATTCAAAGAAGTTCGAGTTGATTAACCTACTTATCTCCCCAAAGGGGGATGCTGGAAATCTATGGAACGAAATCTTAGACTAAGAATAATGTGAATTTAGTATGAAGAGTAATTAGGGTATTGTGTTCCCCATGATTTTCTAACTTGGAATTACCAAATAATCAATTCTTTTCTTGTATATATCATGTAGAACGGTAAGTTAAGCTTACCAAACCCTTTGATACAAGCGAGAGTTAATTTCACAACATGATTTGATTCATCCCTACAGTTTGACATGACAAACCCTTACCTATTGTTCCAGTACAACCTCCCCTTGATCCAGTTCGGTTGACTAGACGAGAAACATTAATCAAATCTTGTTAATTAATATCTTTTCTTATTAATTACTACCTTGATGCGGTTAGTAGCATAGGTGAGTTCTGTTGTTGGCCACCATTAAAAAGCAATCAAAATTAAAAGAATTAATTAATACATGTATGCACACTTTCGAAGAATTACAAATTATTCGATTTTGCCTTCTTAGTTCTTCATGGTTCCCACAGCCCAAGTTGTGGATTTATCTACTCTTATTCAACGTTCATACAACAACCATGATATTAAATAGCATAATTGTGCGCTTACACATTGAAATTAAGAATAAGAAATCCAATCCCTTAAAAGAAATCACAAGTATGAATTAAGAACACAAAATATTATTTTCCAAGAATCTCACAATGTTTCTCACTTTTTCTTACTAACTCTCTACTGTTCCGTGTGAAAAATAATCTAAACACCCTATTTATAGTATTTAAAATACAATGCCAAATGAAAATAGGAGATCTTGGTCTACAAGCATTATAGGCCGCTTTACGGCCATATAAAGTTCTGTTGTCCGTAATCGGGGCTTCGTGGATTCCTTCTGCACATTCGGGGTTGACTTTCATGAGACCCATATACATGTCATATAAAGTTCTATGGCCCATGGAGGGTTTCTTCTTATGATTGTTCAACAACTCGCCACTTTTTTATCCTCAGGGTATGGCACCAATCTATGACTCGTATAATATTTTACGGCTCATTGGCATGTTCGTAGACTCAACTTTAAAAAATATCCCCTTCACTAGATTTTGCTGCGAAACCTACTCTATGGTCAGTGAAGACTTCCACAGCCCATAAAATGTGTCATTGAATAGCAATTTCTTCAATTTTTGCATACTTGGCCCAAAAATCATGCTAACCCTATAATCCTGCAAAACAAACTCAAAAACACATCAAACATACTAACATCACTTTAAGAACACACAAGATTCAAAGTTTTAAGCATCAAAAGTGTTGTATTTTGACAGCACATCAACACCCTTAACTTAAAACTGTTGTTGGTCCTCAAGTGATGGACTCAATCTACATAGGTAGTACAGTAGCACACAAACTTCAATCTAATGGAACTCATCTTCTCAAACTCAACCACAGAGACCCACATCACTCTTAAAAGCGTACTTAGATAGCTATCAAGCAAGCCAATACAGATCAACACACATGACAGTGCAACTATGGCAAGCAAGGTAATCATTAATAAGCAATAATCACTATATAAGCCTAATATCAACAATGCAATGTAAGTGCCACCTAATATCAACAATGTAATGTAAGTGCCCTCACAGAAAAAGTCATGTATCCCACTCATGATGATATTTTTTGATTCGATGCTTTAAGACTACACAAAATCACTCTCTCTCAGAAAAGACATTCAAATACCATGTTTAGTACCATATGCTTCATGAATATAACCTTTGATTACTTTGACTAGGATCACTTTAGGACTTTATTGTCTTGTAATGTAGCCGTAAAAGACTTTGGTATGATGCTTTGGGAATAGAGTGACTAAAGGCCCTCCTTGACACTCTGTTTTTCTACACTTTTACCCCACCAACACTGTCATTTTTCACTTCATTCTCCCTTTCTCCTATTTTAAGCTTTTCTTGGTTCCTTACTCTCATTTTTTAGCTTTTTTCTATTTGTTTTCATACCATTTTTCTTTTTATCTCATTAATTAGGCAACTACTCATTTTTCTTGCACCCAGAACACATTTTTATCCCTTTTCCCATGTATCACTAGCTTTCACCACATTTTGTGTGTTTACCCTTACACCAGCCACACTAAACTTAGGATTTTAGCTTGAGTTGAGGTACACAACATCCAACTTCGGAACTAGGACTACTTTTGGTAGCCACCCCTAACTTAAGCTTTTTTCATCAATTAAGGTGCACAATGTTCAAGGAAGGACCAAGGCCCATTTTAGGATTCTACATCTAACAAGGCTAGGTAACTTAGGTTTTTACAAAGAAAAAGGTACAACAAGGCTCAAACATTGGGATGAAGGGATACATTACACATTTGGTTGGTTATTTAGGCTCAGTGGACAAATATGAACAATGGCCTAAGATCCTTCCCTAATAAACTACTCTATAGTCTAAGTCAGAGTAACAGGGAAAGTTCCTAATCACACATACATGGCACTGATTACTCTGTTAATAAAGAATCTCAGTTATGCTTTTTATCACAATTTATCCTCACTTATCATAACAAGCATTGTCGATAATCAAACATACATGGTTGATATCAAGAGAAACTATCAATAATTTTGAAGGGTATCATTTTACACAAGAAGACAAACATATACCATAGACATCAGTGATACATGCTACTAATACTACCTACACATCCTAAACATGTCAGAGCAATAGAAAGTAAATATCCGTTGGAGAAAAGAACACAGGCAAAGAAACCCTTAGGATTCAAAATTTAGGATAGTTATAAGGCCAGGTTACTCATACTTCACTGAGTTTCTATAACTACTTATACCCCATCGAAAAAGATTTGCATTATCCTCAATGCACAAAATAAAATACTAAAACAAAGGGGTCAAAAAGGAATATACCTTGGTGCCTAAGCACTAATATCAGGCTGAGTCTATCCACCTTCAACCTAGTTCATAGCCTCCTCATTAGTAGGAGGACGTCCGAACGTTCCATCACCCCTCACTCTCTCTAGCTCATGAGCCTGCCACATCTTGTCATCCTGCATTGAGCATATCCTGCAAGCTCTAACTCCTGCTCTTTTGTCATTCTCGTCTGTAGTCTCACTATATCCAGATCATCAATACGGGGCCTCTTCATAGGGAAAGTTAGTGATGCATCGTAAAGAGCAAATAAATCAACCAACGACTCTGAGGAAACAACCAGGGGATCGATCGGTGGAAACATGATTGGTGCTACCAATGCTGCTATCATATTGGCCCAAGGTTACTGGATCTCTATTTGGATGGAAATTATATCTCTTGGCCATGCTGAGCTGAGGCTTTGTTGTACAAGCCGCTCAAATAAATCAACACGGGTGTCTACAGGTGTCAGTCTCTCCTGGATTGCGGTCACCGCGAATGCCCGCATGTGAACCTCAACCTCTTAAATGGTGAGGCGGACCCAGGGCCATATGTGTTATAATAACTAAGTTAGCTCTGACTTAGTGTGGGCTAACCCCAGCGCCATAGCCTAAATAAAATCCATTGACATTTAGACCATGCTAGCGAATTCTATTGGTGTGGAAAAAACCTATGGGGCAGTAGTAGTATTAATGGGCCCCCTATCCACATTAGCCTCAGTCTGTAGGGGCGTCTCAGTAGTGGGTATTGCAGCAGTGGTGGTGGATGAAGGCTCAGGTGGTTGCACCATAGAGAATATCTCTAGCATCTAAGCTGAAGGGCCACTAGATTATCATCTACCTCGAACCTCGATAATGTAGTATCTCTACCCCCAACTCTATACAGAGTCTATAGATTAGGCACGAGAAAGGGATGGAGGTGGATCTGTTCATGGCCACTTCACTTATCTGCTTCATATTAAGGTAGGCCCAGTTAATTTTATAGCTAGCTAAGATGTTGGCAACCAATATAGCATGGTCTAGCGTCAACGTATTGTTAGCTAGTGTAGGATAGATCCGCAATCTCACTATAGCCTACCAAAATTTGTTGATGAAGCTGAGTGAAGCCTTCATGATAGGCTACGATGAAGTAGCTATCCATTCAAGGTCAGGGCCCCGCTCTGTAATCTAGTCAGTAACCCATCTCATCAAACTAGCCCTGCAGGCTATGTCTCTCATCAGGGCTTTATCCCTAGTCTACCTTAATATATGATTAAACTCTTTTGTATATATAGAGGATGGGAACTCTAGCCTGAATAACATGCAGTGGATGATAGTCTCTGAAATATCAACTTGTCGACCCTAGACCCATGTATGTGTCAATCGTGGCTGAGTGAGGGGCTTCTTTCCCTTAGGAAGAAAGCTAATAACGGTGGCAGCATAGGATGCAAAACACTCTCGAACCATGGTCAAGGAGTACTTCCCGATGGCCCTGCCAGCCACTTGACCTTATATCAGGTGATAGTGTCCTAAAGGCCTTGGCTCCAATCCTGAAGTAATAATACGGGGCTTCTAAAAAATGGAATGAGCTACATGACCACACTCCTTCTTCTGTATGCCCCCTATGTAGATGGCATGTATGCCCTTAACACATCATCAGCTAGATAGAGCATCCAGAGTTAAGGGTGATGCCTGAGGTTCTGTGAAGGACTTGTCTCTTACTCATCACCAGATCCTGACTCGGGCTCCTCTCTGGAAGGAGTCATCTGAATAGTGTTGCTATCTTTGTTGCCTCCCTCTTAAAAATGGAGAGAGCAAACAACAATAGCCTTGGTCTAGGGCTGCCCGACATGTTTGGTGGCAGCCCGTGTCAATGATCACTTAGCATCTGGGTTAGGTTAAACACTGAGCTACTCTAATGATCCACTGGTCTAGGAGATTCCTTGATCCTATGAGAGATCATCTCATAGACGCCACTACATGGCCCTAATCTCATCTCTCCTAGCTTTTGAGGCCATAGAATCTGAATTGCACACATCCAGCAAACATGATTACCCCTACAACTATAGGAATATAAAGAAAGAAAATATTTGAAATGGCTACAGATAGGTTTACGAAGGCACTTTTATGGGTCGTAGTCAAAATTATGAGCCATAGAAGGCCCTCATAGAAATAGTGTGCATAAATTTTGGTTAGTAGAATTGCATCTAGGAGACCAGGTACAAATTACAGAATATTCCATGAGTTGTAGACTAGGTCTTAGATATGTTCTAGTGTTCTATTTTTACAGGAAAGGATCTAGGAGAACTTTCTATGAGTCGTACATTAATCTATGGCTCGTAGAAAGTCTCATGTGTTAGAATATCAAAAACTTTCAAGTTTCTGGAATTTCTCATGAGGGGAAACTATGGCCCATGGAATGTTCCATGGGCCGTAGAAGACCCTTGTAATGTGAAAACCCCAAAACGACTATCTTTCTAAGTCTATCAAACGAAACCCAAATGACATATTTAGCATTTAAATCATCATCAAAGAAAGACCTTACACGCACCCACATAATTTCAACAAATACCCAACACCCCATATGTAATGATCACATATGACCCCACCGAATTAAATTTTATTTGTTTAAATAGTAAGACATGTTTAACTGTTTAACCATCAAAGCACACCCAAGTAATCACTCATCGTTTATCAAGAAATGTGGTCTATTCAATACAATAACATCATAATATCATTCAAAGACACACAACATGGCCAAAAATGTAATTTTTGGTATTCAACACTATTCAAGCATTGACAATACCTTATTCACAATTAGACCCTAAGCACATATGGTAACAACCATGGACTCGAACCCATAAAAATTGGATTACCATATTCATCAATTAATTTTTGCCTAATCACATCAAATTCAATATTAAAAGGATGTTAGGATCATGAACTTACCGAAGTTGAGCAAAACGATGCAAAAAGTGGAGGAGCCGAGGAGGGTAAACCCTATGTCTCCCAGAGGTGGCCAATAAACCTTGCCAGAACAATAGATAGTGGCCAGATGGTGGTGGTCAAAAAATACTAAGGTAGGGGGTTGGGTAGTTTTGCAATTTTTATGAAACATCTAGTGGATTAACCTACTTATCTCCCCAAAAGGGGGGTTGTAACAACTATGAAAAGTTATGCTAAACTAAGACAAGTATGAAATTGGTATGAAGAGTAACTAAGGTATTGTATTCCCCGTGATTCCATAACTTGGTGTTACCAGATACTCGAAATCTCTTGCAGTGTGTAGCATACAGAAAGGTAAGTTAAGTTTACCAAACCCTTTGACCAAGCGAGATGCGAATTTCACTACGTGATTTGATCCATCCCCGTAGTGTGACATTACCAACCCTTACCTATTATTCAAGTACAACCTTCCCTTGGACCAGTTTCCATGATTAGATGAGAAGCATCAATCGAATCTTGTTGATTAATCTCTTTTCCTATTGATGTGTTGTCAAAATATAGAACTTTTGATGCCTAAAACTTGGAATTTTGTGTGTTCTCAACGCAATATTACTATATTTTATGGGGAGTTGTGTTTGGTTTGCAGGATTCCAGGGGTGGCATTGATTTTGGGAAGAATATGTAGAAGTTGTAGATTTTGATGAAGTATGAGACCCTTTACGGGCCCTAGAGCACTCTACAGGTCGTGAAATATACTTCATGTACAATTCCAATGAGGGGATGATTTTCTAAAGTTTGTTCTACAAACATGCAGACGGGTCATGAACAATTTTATTCGTAGATCAAGTTTTATGCCCTAAGGATCAGAGAAGGACTTTCTGAAGTTTTATCAGACGAAAACCCTTAGGGGCTAAAGAATCTTTTACGGGCCGTAGAGAGGTGTCGTAGAATACCCTAGTTTCTATCCATATTGGTTTACACACTTATGTTAGTTAAGACTACTTTTTACTTCTTATTATCAAACCCCTTATTCAGGGAGATAAGTTGGTTAATTACTCAAATTGCATCAATTGAATCCTTCTAAGTCTATAGTATTACCTTGGGTTTGACCCTAACCTTGGTTAGGTTCTATTTCTTGACAAAGACCTCTTTACCCTAAAAAAGGGGTGTAATTTGGTCAACATGAAGATTTTGGCGCTGTTGCTGGGAGTATGGCTACACTTGTTTAATTCATGTGGTTTGGGTATCAATCCTTTTTTCCTTCATTTTACATTTTTTGTTGTTTTTATTTCTTTTTAGGGTGTGAGTGTAGTGTATACCCAACATGCGAAGTGGTGGCAGACCCTTAACTACATTTGACATAGAGAAATAGAGAACATTGAGAAGGATGGCCTAGGGTAATGCCAACGACATGGCTAATGAAGCTCTAAACAAGAATTAAAATGAGATTGCTAACAATGAAAACCCACCTCCTCTTGAGGATATTGCTCCACAGCCACAGGATTTCAATGCCAATGCTTATCACTGGTATTAATATCGGCTGAATCCTATGGCTATGGAGTTGATTGTTGCTATTGTGTTGCCACCACTATCAGATGATACAAAGTTCAAGGTTTCGAGTAGATTACTTTAGATGCTACAGAACCATGGGATATTTGCGGGCCTACCATTTGAGTATCCTCATAGCCATCTACATAACATTGCGTTTGTTTGCAAGAGTGTGATAGGAAAACAAATTTGTCAATGGATGTTGTGGGACTTCATGTTTTCCCATTGTCTCTAATATGCAATGAATTACCATAGCTATCTGAGCTCCCACAATGTGTGATCACCAATTGGGCTAAATTGCAGAAGGACTTTTTAGAGAGATACTTCCCAAGATCGAAGAAGCTCAAGTTGAATGATCAAATCAACAACTTTGAGCAACTTCCAGGTGACTCGAACAGTACTACCTAGGAATGGTTTATAAGTGCCTAAGGAGTGCCCTAGACCAAAACATTGTTAATGATGCCTTGGCGGAGATATTCTATCATGTCCTCGATGAAAATAGTCAAGCCTGTGTTGATACCATTATGGGGGTATGTTCTTAGATCAGCCATTCGCAAGGATTGTAGAAATGATGGAGAGAGTGGTCAAGACAAATCGTTCATTGGGACAAAGAGACAGAACATCAACCCAAAATGTATATGTTGTTAGTATTGCTTCAGAGCAAGCTAAGATAAATGAAAAAGTTATGCAAGAACCTGTTTGAATCCGTATAGGCATAGAGGTGATGATAAAGCAGAATCAGGACTATGTCAAGGATGTTACTCATCAACCTCTACGTGCACCTATGTATGATGGTGCTTACTATAAAGAGGACACTTGTTTTATTGTTCATCATATAGGGGGTTTCCTAACCAACCCCCAAGATTCCAATGAAGACTATTGGCGCCAAGGTCAAGGAAGCTAAGGTAAGTACTTCAATCGATGGAGCTTTTAGAGATAACTGCGGAGGGTACTTTGATCTAAATAGGGGCCAAGACAGAGATGTAGATTGGGGCCACAGAGAAGGTTATAGAAATGGTCCTTATGTGCCACCGCATAACCATAACACAGGTACGAGTAGATCAAGAGTTGAAGATATGTTTGGTCATCTTTTGAAGAAAACTGAGGCACAAGATGAGACTCTGAGGGGGATGAAATATGAGATCTCCAGTATAAATCAAAAAATTGAGTCTCATTCTATTGCCATCAAACAACTTGAGAAATAGTTTAGACAAGTATCTACTCAAATTATTTAGCATCAAAGGGGTATAACACCTAGTAACATAGTTCAAAATCCTAAAAGTGAAGGGCAGTACATGGTGGTTACTACATGGTGTCAAGAGCATCATTGATCCTCTTATGCTAGTTGATGAGAATGATGTTCGAAAGGAGATAGTTACGATCAAAGATGTGGATACCAGAGATGATCTTGGAAAGGATGGAGTGAGTGAAGTTGTTGTGCGCCATAGAAGTTGAAGCCCATTCCTAGGAATCCTCCTCCTTTCCCTCAAAGAATTAAAAAGAGGGAGGAGGAAGGCAAATTCAAGCACTTTCTCTCCATGCTGAAACAACTCTCCATCAATATCTCTCTCACTGAGGCATTAGAGAAGACTCTAGGGTACACAAAGTACATGAAGTACCTAGTTACAAAGAAGTTTACAATGAGTTAGGAGCTCTCCCAAGAACTTCAACATTACAATGCAATTGCTATAAAGTCGTTGGTCCAAAAAAGAGAAGATCCTTATGCTTTTACCATACCCTGCACCATTAGAGATGTGGAGTTTGCAAGAGCATTATGTGATCTAGATTGCAACATTAATCTAATGCCCGTTGTCTTCTTCAAGAAACTAGGATTGGGAGCCTCTACTTCAGCGAACATACAATTATTGATAGTTGACCGCACGCTGAAGAAGCCTGTGGGGATACTCTATGATGTAATTGTTAAGGTTGAAATGTTCATATTCTCTCCAGACTTTGTGATCCTAGATTGTGATTCAACTTCGATGTCCCAATTAACTTGGGAAGGCCATTCCTAGCCATTGGCTGAGCACTAGTAGATATGGAAGTCGGTCAACATAGATTTTGATTGAACAATTAAGAAGTTGTCTTTAATATATGTTAGTCTATGAAGTGGCCAGATGATTTGAAGAATGAGGTGTGGGCACTTGGTGAAGTTTGAGTAACTATGTTGTCCAAGTCATCCCGCTACAATAAATCAGGCGCTACTTGGTAGGCAACCTAAGGTATAGTTGTAGCTTTATTTTTTTTTAGTTCTTGGACTTATAGGTAGTTTATTTTCTTATTTATTGGTGGTAATTTTTTATATTGGGCCGGTTTCATATAGGGTAACTATGTGTTCTGTGAAGAATGTGCAGGTATATCGCTAAGTCAGCCATTCATGGCTGAAAAGGCATTAGGAACTGCCTCTACGACTGGTTCTACGAGCCGTAAATCACTTTATGACCCGTACACAATGTCATAGACATTTCTAGTGAGAAAAATGTTATCACTCCAAACAACGAGCCAACTTTACAATCCATAGAGACAACTACGGGTTATGAATGGGGCTCGTGGAGCCTAGGTAAGTTTTTTGAATTTTTTGACTAAGTGTTGGGGTCTCTATAATAAACTCTATGCGTTGTACCTCCTGTTACGACTCGTAAACTGGTATGTCAAATCCAGTGCTTAAAATAAGGTTTGGATGGTCTATGAAACCATAATTCACGTGCCGTAAAACACTCTACAATACATAATCGAGCTTTTGTAGAGTCCAGGCCCATCACTTTTTGACTGACTTGGTCAAACTACAAATATTGGAGTCAAACAATTTTGACCCCATTTGAGCCCTAATTGATGTAAAAATACTGTGGTCAACCCTCACTCCTAAACACCCCGATTAACGATGGAAACACCACCTCCACTTTTCGACTAGATTTTTCGGTAGCTAGGTTTCTAGTACCTCATTACCTCCTATAATTTATACAATCTACTCACTTAATTTGGTGAGTTTTTGGTCATCTAAACACCATTAATTTACAAAATATTGAATGGTCAAGTTGAGAATTTTTGTTCGGCATGGTTGATTTAGAAATGAAACCATGTGTTCAAATTCTTATGATTTTTTATTGAATTATGGTTGCCTATGTTTCAATATGTACTTAGGGTCGAAAGTCGATGTAATTGACTTATTGTGTATTTTGAATAATATGATTGACACCCTTGTAATCACTCACCAGTTGAATTCAATTGAGTATATGTTTGCTATTTAGTATGTGATGGCATAGGTTGATGTTTGTATTGATAATCTGCTCAAAACAAGGTCGGAAGGGTTGGGAAAGTATGTTTTATCATTTTTGATAGGCTATATGTACTCATCATCATATTGGGGCATTTACTGTGGTGTTATGAATCATATGGGTATGTGCGTATTGCTTCAATGCTGGTATAATAGGATGAAAAAGTTGTATAGGTCTGTATTGATGGACTTAGAAATTCATGTGACTGTGTTTTTTGGCCTATGAGGGTCTATTACGACCCGTGGATCATTCTACGAGTAATAATTGCACCTTTTATAAGATTCCAGAAACCTGAACTTTTTGACCACCCATTAGACGAGACATTCTACGAGTTATAGAGAACTTTATGACTTGTAGAAAGGTCTCATTGATCCCATCCTAAAATTAATTCAGACACTAGAAGCATCTACAACTCAAACTATGACTCGTAGAACCTTCTACGAGTTGCACTTGGTCTCGTAAAAGCCTCTCCAGTGAACAACAAATTGTGAAAACTATTTTACGAGAGCCTTCTATGACTCATAGATTCCACTATGGCTCATAGAGGTGCTTTTGTAGACCATTTTTGCAACTAAGTCTTGAGTTATTTGTGCATTTCATTTTCTGATCTATTGGGGCTAACTAAGGTGCATAAATGCCCATATTTTAGGTACCATGGTCCCAAAAGCAATACGTGAGGAAATTAAGACCATGAAGAGGAAGCTAAGGGATAAGCCCCCGAGGGATGAGCCACCGAGGAATGAGCCTCTGAGGGATGAGCAGACCCCCCACCCCGAGTGGATCACAAAAAGAGCTCAATGTCTGGCTTGACCTGGAGTCTAACAGACTATAGACAAGGGTTGTTGTGTGAGACCCCGTGTTTCTTGTCTTCGATAATAAAAATAGTGTGGCATGTTATATAAGGAATATGTGATTTTGGATAGGACCTTAAGGACAATAAGGCTGCCAATAAGTTGTAATATCAAGGACTTAAAGTTTCAAGTCAACAGAATCCCCTAAATACAAATTTGGGATTAAAGAAATGGTCTGAGTGGCACCTCGCCCTTTTGGAAGGTTTAAATTAGGTTTCCCTTTTTGGATGGGACTAAGAGTGTGTAATTTGCTAATAATGGATTTTTAAAGAGTATTTTAATAGCACAAAGGTTATATGTTATTTTTTGAAATCAAGAAAATTGCAAGATAATGGTTGGCCAAAGTTACCGTAAGTTTCATTATGAAATCCTTCTTAAATATGGGTCAAATTTATCAGGTCATATCTCCCAAAATATAAGGAGTTAGAAGATACATGACTTGCCAATTGAAGATCTATGAGTCTTGTTTGTAACTCATATGACCTCGTATCAACCCGAACTCAGAATAAAAATGTTATGACCATTTTACCATGACTGCCGGAGCAGGAAACGAGTCATGGGCCGGGTCGGGTCAAGCCCAACTTTATGTCAGCTATTTCTATCTTTTAATGCTGAAATTGTGCCATTTACATCAAAAAGCAGTAAACCAACTAAATAAAATGCTCTCAAAGTCCCCTAAGTGATATAGGTAAGTTTTTCGTGTTTTTACCGTTAAAATTCGCCGACATGCCAAGAAATGTGTGTCTTATGCTATGCAATTCTCTTCCCTCTTATTAGTTGAGTTTGGGCTATTTTTGGGCTACCAAAAAAATAATACTCTTGTTGTTTATTCTTTGTTTGCAGCTGGTGTGATCAGATAAAAATCTTGGGGCTCTTTTATGGTCATTTTTACGAAGTTTTACGAATGTTTCCTCATGTAAATGCTATGTGGAAAATATGTCTATTAGTGCTCAAGTATGGGCTATTTATAGGTGGTTATGAGTTGCATACATATATTTGTTGTGAAGCTTAGGACGTAAGGAACAATTTCATGAAGGAACTTTGGGTAATTGGGGGATCATTGGAAAGGTATGTTAAGGCTAAGCTCCATCCCTCCTTTTAGCATGTAATCTGAGAAGTTTCCCAAAACATCAAATACGATATCTTACTATTATATTGCTAGAAAGAACTTCTGTGAAAGGCATTGAGATTGCACCTGAGTTATTTTCATGATGGTTTTATGTTAACATCACATTTGTTTGCTTAAACTGGACATTACGTATCCATGTATCATTTTGTCGATTTTCCTGACTATCTATCCATATGTTTGAGGTGTTTCTCTTCCTACTGTAGTGTTATTAAAATAATGTAATTTACGACAGGGATGTAGTGTTCATGGTCAATCCTTCTTCCTTGCTAAAGCCATATCTGAATCACTTAAAAAGGTAACATGTTGATTTCCAATAATCTCTAATATAATTCCCCTCTTTGAACTGCTAAGGCCCTTAATTACTTTTAAATACTTTCTTTTATTACTTGACATGGAACCAAGTATAAGCATTATCTAAAGCACCTTCATGAACATTTTTAGAGTTAAGGCCTCATTCTAAGTATTGAGTTAAGTTGTCAAAACTATTCGAAAGACATGTAAGATCCCACGAGTCATATGTATAGCTATGACAATGATTATGATGTTATGAGGATAAGTGTACCAATGAGCCAAGATTGGCTAAATTTATGTGATGGACAACTATTGCATTTAATATTCATATCATAAATGGCACGTTATGCATGGACTTCGAGCTATAATCAGAGGTATGGGGCCTATTTGCCAAATGATTTTATATCTACATATATGGTGCAGATGGCCACAGGTTTGCAAATTTGATGTTGGTTTGCTACCGAAAAGGACCACCATTGCTAGCATTTGGTTAGGCATGTCATGCATTCGCGTCTCTATATATGTTTTTATGACATACGATTACTCTAGCATACAATGCATATTTGACCATGAGGAGGCTATGTTTTGGATATGAAGGTAATCTGAATTTTACTTATAGGTGGTATTTCTAAAATCCCCTTTTACTACAGTTATATTTGACTTTACCTCCTGCCTTACATATCAATACATGTTTATTCGTACTAACGTCCCTCTACCTGGGGATGTTGCATTTTATTTCATCCATACAAGTTCAGGTAGGTATTCTGATTTACCCTTCCACTAGGAGCCCAATTCAACTGTAAGTTGGTAAGCTCCACCTTTTCTTGGAGCTTTCACAGGATGCTTACTTTTTGTTGCACAGTTGGATATAGTCGTGGCCTGTCTCGACAATATTAGTGGTTCTCTTAGAGGCTATTGTGGACATGTTTCTTTGGGTTGGTTCCTTTGTGCCTTTTAGCCTCTAGTCATAGAATTGGCATGTATATACGTGTGTGTCATACCTCTATTGTTGCAGCCTTGTCGGCTAGCTAGTGCTTTACCATTTTAGTTTACCTATCTTGATGTACTAGATTTGTTATTGACTAGGTCATGACCTAGATAGTCTAGGCTTAGTTTTTAAGACGTTGTGCTGTCTGATTTTCTTTTGGCCCCTGGTAAGTTACTAGCATGTTTAGTGACTTACTCAGCCAATAACGGTAGCGAGTGTCAGTCATGCCTCCCCACGTTTTGGGGTGTGACATGCTGCCAGAGCTGGCAGACATAGACTCTTGTCATTCGTACTCCCTAGTTTTATGAGGGAGACAACAACAAGAGTAGCTTCATTCATATGACTCTGTATAGAGAGGAGTCTAGCTTAGAGTCAGGCTCCGATGACGGGTTGGATACAGAGTCCTTTGTCATACCATGGGCATCACCATCTCCACAAAATGCTCTTACTAGTTTGTGGTGTGTCATGAATATGTGAAATATCTATACAAAGGACATGTATTCTACAGAGCAGAGCAAGCCAACTCGCTCAATTTGTGAGAAGCCCTAAGTCATCCCAGATACTAGATAGTGTCCCTGGTATCTAGACATGATGATCTGATATGGACTCTAGTGGCTGACCAAATTGCTCAAGAGGTACTCCCCGACCATGGTGAGGAAGTTCTGTGCATCATATGTAGCAACTATCCAGAGCACTCTTCTCAAAGGGAAGAAGCCCTTCGCTCAGCCAGAGTGATGCATACTAGAGTGTAGGGCTGGTAGGTGAGTATGTTGGAGACCACCATCCACCGTATATTATTTGGGCTAGACTTCCCTGCCCATAGATCCACAGGCCAATTCGCCGACAGGGCGGAGTAGACGAGGGACTTGACCCTGATGAGAGATGTAGATCACAGAGCTAGCTTGATAAGATAGATGACCAATTTGATTGCTGAGTAGGGTCCAGAACTTGCATGGGTTTCCATTCACTCAGAGCTTATTGTCAAGGCTTTTGTCAGTTTCCTTGCCAAATTTTGGTGGGCAATTGTTAGATCACGCATTTGGACAACACTTGCAGATAATACTTTGACGCTAGAGCGTGCAGTGCTAGTTGCCAGTATCTTGGCTAGCTAAGAGGAAGATTAGGCCTAGTCATTGTCGAGCAGATCCATGAGCCCACCTTGAAGAGGTCCACCTCCATCACCTTTCCATGATTGATATATAGACTCTATCTAGAGCCAGGGGTAGAGAGTGTACACTAGTTGGACTCACTGATCGAGCTCCAGCATACTCTAGATGTTAGCCTAATCATGGCTGAGGAGAACCCGGTTGCACTCCAATGAACACCACACCAGCCTACTCCCATGCCAGATATATTTGCCCCAGTGCCACTGCCTAAGGTTCCACCTACCACCACTTCTACTTCCATAGAGGATAGGCCCCTACAGACCAAGGTAGATGAGGAGAAAGGGCCCATTACTACTCCTCCTGCACTATAAGCCACTTCATCACAGACTGCACCCACGAGCTTGGTTCATGTGTCTGCAATAACTATACAGGATATGGAGCAGAAATTATCACATGATGAGTCACAGTTGACTGAGCTAGTTCAGCATATTAGGCCTTGGGTTTCCCAAGTATTTTCAAAGTTAGAGGGCCGCATGTAGACATGCACAGTCACTACTATTTTGGACTATCTTTATGTTGTGGTATCCGCATTGATGCATTCAAGAAGAGGGTACAGCATAGCCTGAGCACGGCTCGACCATCTGATAAGATGGCCACCTAAACAGAGATCCAGCAACTTCAGGCTGACATGATAGCAACACTGGCAGCACCGGTGACACTACTAGAGACCATACTCCCAGTGCTAATGATAGATCTTTTTGCTCCTGATAAGCACACGTAGCCTTCCTATGGGAAGAGGCCTTGCACGAATGATGATCCAGATATATTATGATTTTATGTGGGGCTGGCAGAAAAGAAGGAGCTCAAACTTGTCTTGAGAGAGTCGAGACAGGAGGCGAGAGATGACAGGCTCGTGAGCTAGAGCAAGTGAGGGGTGTTTGCCCATTCGGATAGAGAGCTACTACTAAAGAGGCCATTCTGCAGCTTGAGGATGGTAGACTCAGCCACACACTAGTGCTTAGGTGCCCAGGTATGTCCCTTTTTACCTCGATATTTTATTTTGTTGTGACTGTGTTGATTGAGGACAATGCACCACTTTTTCAATGGGGTATGGGTAGTTATAGGCCTCAGTGAAGTCTAAGTAGCTTGGGTCCATAACTACCCCAAGTTTTGAATCCTAGGGATTTTCTGGCCTTTGTTCTTTTTCTCCATGGATATTTATTTTCTATTAACCCAGAATGTTTGAGACATTTAGGTAGTATTTGTAACATATAGTACTGATATTTGTGGCATATGTATGTTTTTGTGTCTTTTTTGTGAAAAATCAGGTAGCATTTGTAGCATATAATACTGATATTTGTATATTAATTGGATTATGAAAGGATCTAAGGTCATTAATCTTAAAAGTCCACTTAGCCTAGATAACCAACCAAATTTGTAGAATACCCCTTGAGCTTATTGTTTGAGCCTGACATATATCTATTCTTTGTAAGAAAAACCTAAGTCATGTAGCCTTACTAATCGTAAAATCCTAAAACTGGCCCTGGTCCTTCCTTGAACATTATGCACCTTGACTTAGGAAAAAAGCTTAAGTTGAGGGTGGCTACCAAAAGTGGACCTGGTTCTGAGGATGGGGAATGTGCACCTCAACTCATGCCAAAAGCCTAAGTTGAGGGTAGCTACTGTAAGGGTTAAACATAAAATGAGGGTAAAGTTAGTGGTCCAGGGAAACGAACAAAACTCATGAGCTGGGTGAAAGAAAAATAAGTGATGTCTTAGTTATGAGCTAAAAAGAAAAATGAAGTGTAAAAGCAAAAAAAGTTGAAAGATGAAAAGAAAGCACATAGAAAAGCTTGAAATAGGAGAAAAGGGAGAATTGTAATGAAAAGTAACAGTATCGGTGGGGCAAAAATGTTGAAAAACAAGTGTAGATGAGGGCCTTTAATCACTATGTTCCCAAAATATCCCACCAAATCCCCCTGAGCCTATGTTACAAGCCTATAAAATCCTAAAGTGATCCTAGTACAGTTATTCAAAAGTATTAGTCAAGAGTATAGGGACAAGCCTACGGTATTAGGGATGATACGTGAATATCTTTTGTGAAGGTGAGCGATTTTGAAGAGTCCCAAGATTATACATGAAAACATCATTGAGAGTGATATATGAGACTTCTTTCAGTGTGGGCACTTGTATTGCATTGTTTGCGTTAGACTTATTCATTGATTGTGGCTTGTTTATAGTACCTCACTTGTCATAGTTGTATTGTCACATTCATTAGTTTATACTGGTTTGCTAGGTAGCTATCTAATTTTGTTTTGAAAAGTGATGTTGGTATTTTGTTATTAAGTTTGATGAGATGTATACCATTAGGTGGATGTTTATGTGTTACTATATTACTTATATCGATTGAGCCTGTCGCTTAAGGACAAGCAACAATTTTAAGTTGAGGGTGTTGATATGTTGTCAAAGTATAGCACTTTTGATGCTTAAAACGTGGAATTTTGTGTTTCAATGCGATGTTAGTGGGTTTTATGTGTTTTTCTGTTTGGTTAGAAAGAACCTAGGGTTGGCATTAACTTTGGAAAGAATATGCAGAAGTTGCTACTTTTGATGAAGCACGAGACCTTTTATGGGCTATAGAGCACTCTACAGGTTGTCAAGTAGGTTTCATGTACAATTCTAGTGAGGGGATGATTTTTTTAAGCTTGTTCTACGAACATGTAGATAGGTCATGAATGATTTTACGAGTCATAGATCAAATCTCGTGCCTTGAAGATCAAAGAAGAAAGACTTTTTGAAGTTTCATTAGACGAAACCCCCTATGGGTCATAGGACCTTTTATGGTCATAGAGGGGTGTCGTAGAACACAAGTCCACTTTTGGAGCAACAAAGTACGAAACCCTGATATGGGCCGTGGAACACAATACGTCTCGTAGAAGCAACTCCTGAGGCATGCCGACCCAGTTATCCTATTTTATTTAGGACATGTATTTTAAACATTATAAATAGGTTTTAATGTTATTTTTATTAAAGAGTTCAAATAGTTGACAGAAAAATAGTGAGATTGAGTAGAGAAAATATTGGAGAGTTTTGAGAAACACTTGTACTCTTGATTTGATCTTCTAATTATAATCTTGTGATTCTCATTGAAGCTTGGATTTACTTGTGTTTAATTCAATTTTTTAAGTTCTCTATTATATTATTCAAATCCATAAGTCTTACATCTATACAAATCATGAGTAGCTAAATCCACAAGTAGGGTTGTGGGAACCATGAAGAACTAACAAGGTAAAAGTAGATAATTCATAATTCTTGAAAAGTGTACATGCATGTATTAATTAACTCTATTCGTTTTGCATGTTTTCTGGTGGAGGCCAACATTAGAACCCACCTAGTGTTACTGACTTGACCAAGGTAGTATGAATAGGAAAAGAGATTAATTATTTGGATTTGATTTATGTATTCTTATCTAATCAATTGAACTGGGCCAAGGGGAGGTTGTACTGGGACAATAGGTAAGGGTCAGTAATGTCACAATGCGAGTATGGACCAAGTTATGTAGTGAAATTCACATCTCACCTGGGCCAAATTGTTTGGTGAACTTCACTTACCGTCCTGCATGCTATATACTAGAAAAGAATTAGGCTATCTAGTAATACTGAGTTAGGGAATCATGGGGAAAACCATACCCTTGTTTCTCTCCATATTAGTTTAAACACTTATGTTCGTTACGATTAGTTTTTTGTTTGCAGTATTTCATTGGGTTCAACCTAAACCTTGGTTAGGTTCTATTTCTTGACAACAAGCATTTTACTCTCAAAAAAGGGGTATAACTTGGGAGACATCACCTATTCATTACTACCTTGAACGGAACCCGCTTGTTTGTCTTATTCGAATTGTTTAATTGCCATTAGCGGTTCTGTTTTCACTTATATAGTAGAATGATAAAGAGCTATCCTACACCTGCTTTCCCAGTCCTTGAGGGCTGTTTAGGCGCTGGTGCTTCACGTTCAATTGAATAGTTTAGGTCGAGCTACTTCGCCCGGGTGCAGAATCGTCCCACTTTCGAAAAAATGGGGGTGAGCGAGATAGCTTTACTCTAAGTTATTTCCTGCTTAAGGGTAGTGAGCCCACTTGATAGATGCCCGATCCTACCGCTTTCAGTTCTTGTTTAGTGATTGCTAGTTTCCTGAAGTACACCCGCATCTGTCTATCTATGTCATAGTTGCTTGGAAGGATTCAAGTTGGTTTAGCCCTACCAGAGTGCTTAACGGAGTTGTCTCAACCAAGCAGCAACTGCTTTCCTCCATTCATGCTACCCACCCAGGCATCACAAACTCTTCCGTAAGGCAGAGGAAGCCCTTTCATACTTTCATTCATTAGGCTTGAATAAAGCGAGTCTGAATGGGTATACTTAGTCGTGCGCTCCTTTCGAATTGTATTCATCTTTGATCTTGTGCTTCCTCCAAGAAGAATTGCTGCTTTCTACAGGTCGTTCTCGCGTAAAGTTACATAGTCGAATTAATTACTTGATTTGCGGGAAAGAATGCCCATGTTGTGGCAATTCCACCCAAAAGGTAATGGGTTACTCCTATAGCACGTCCTTGTATAATGCTCAAGGCTCTCGGCTGAGTAGCAGGAGCAACTTTTAATATATTATGAGCCCAGTTCTTTTCTCTTCTTTCTTTTTTAGTTTAGTGACAGTTCATCAAAACAATTGTCCAAGATTGCTAGATCGAGCACGCGACGCGCATAGTATAAAGTTCAAGAGGGGGTTGTCTCCTCTTCAACATTTCTACGACTTCCTTTCCTTCCTCTTTTCAGATAGCTCCTTTTTTCTTCCCAGATTTTCCTTCATATCTTCGCCGCCTTCTTCATCATCTTGTTCCATCCTTCAGGGATGTTTGGTAGGTGTCCGGGCCTCCTAAAAAAGATTTCCGACAAGAATGCTGCTTTAACATTGTAAGACATGGAACCGTCTGGAATATGACAAAGGCTGGTTATGACATTGTCTTAACGGTGTCAAAACCACAAACATGGCTATTTAAAAAGCGAGATAGTCACCTTGGTCATGATCCACTCCGGATTGATAAGCATTCCAATCTCACTCACAAACTCAAATTGGAGAAGAATACCAAACCCCCATTGACCGAGTCCTGGATACTATGAATTTGATTAATATTCTAGGCGAAACATTAAATCCTTGTCTATGCTTGGCCTTTGATGCCTATTGCACTTCGAATTGTGGACCTCGTCCTGTTAGGCTGTCTAGACTTAAGTTTGTCGAGTTCCCAAAGGTCAGAGAAAGCCGCCCTATTCTATTGTCAGGGATTTAAAAAAGTCAAAAAGATGCTCTTTCTGGTTGGCTCTCTCATCTTTCCGAATTACATCCCGAGTGAGCAGAAAAGGGAGGAGGAAAGAGGCCCTGGTGCAATGAAGAGTTGGGGATCCTCCCGACCATTCAAAAGTTGTTGACCAACGGGGAGAAATTTTGAACCTTTTTCCCAACACGCCTAAACAACGGTGTGCACAGCTTATAATAAAAAATCTCTCTTTCCATATCTTCGGATAAGGATCTTATTTAAAGCCCGGACAGGAGCAAAGCAGCTCGACTGAAAGGAGAGGGCGTAGATGCTCGAGCTAAAGGAGGTCTTCGTTCAGGATGTTAAACTTCAAACCCGGGGAAGAAAGAGGGATGACTTAAGGCTCGTAACCTCGCTCCTATAAGTCTAGCTTCCTTATCAGTCACCCTCGAAATCCCCGTAAATAGTAGTTTCTGTCTCAATAGTTTTCTTGCTTATTTCGATGATCCTCGATACAGAAGAAAGAGTTCGGGCATTGTTAAATATATGACTATAGAAAGGCATTCAGTCATCAAAAAAGAGGATTTGATTGAGTATCGAGGAGTCATAGGCCAAAATACCAAATTCAAGTATATCGATTTTTTTTCATTCCTGAAGAGGTGCATATTTTGCCCGGATCTTCTTCCATAATGGTACGGAACAATAGTCTCGTTGGGGTCGATACACAAATCACCTTAAATCTAAGAAGCTGAGTCGGTGGGGGTGGAGAGAAAAAAAAAACGAATTGAACAGTTCTGGAGATATCCATTTTCCTGGAGAGAGAGATAAGATATCCAGACATACCGGCGTTTTGATACCACCAGGAATAGGAATAAGCAATTAATTAAACTGAACGAACTGCTAATTAATTAAATAAACTTTTGAATTAAACTATTAAAAAAGAAAAAAGAAATTCGAGTCGGTCTTGAAACAATTCATTGCATTTTCTCCTAGGTAAATCCATTTTTTTTATTATTCAACAATGAGCCGCTAGACACTATGTAGCTACTGCACGTACTTAATGCATATATACTTATGTTTATAATATATGTACATATAGATATTTTATTCACATAGTGAATAATTTCGGAATTAAATAAAAAAGGCCCTTTTAACTCAGTGGTAGAGTAAGGCCATGGTAAGGCGTAAGTCATCGGTTCAAATCCGATAAGGATTTCCCAATCTAGTATTCATATTTGATGGGAGAATTGTCCTTTTTTTGTAAAAGTAACTAGCTGGATAATACATTATCATTCGGAATTGCTTGTTTAATTCATTACTTTGTTTGCAGTCAAGTCTAGTTCAGTTGAATAGTGGAATTACTTGCTTTCAGTTTCATACTTTGTAAATGTCGTGGTTAAAAGCCAACTCTAAATCCGCCTTTCCCTGTAAAGTGCGGTTTATCCGGCCCTAGTACACATCTCAACCGGTAAGGAGTTGTTACTGAATCTCCGCCCTCGGTTCAGGAGAATATTCTGTATTCTTGACCAAAGAACAAAGAAGGGTTCAGAAGTCAAAATAGATAAGATAATAAGTTAAGAAAGAAAGTTTTCTCCCTCGTTCGAGTGTTTCGTTTTGTAAGAACTGTTAACGTAATAAATTCATTCAATAAGAGAAGAAGGTTCACCGTAGATCCTTTCTAGAAGCATTAGCCGGTTGGGAAGTAAATTCCTTTAAGCAAGTCAACTCATTCACCTTTCCCT
>JAOTQR010115404.1:0-24995 GCA_025774065.1 Solanum ossicruentum | reverse complement strand
CAAGTCTGCTCGGAGATTAGAGCAACAACATCAACAACATTGACCATTTCTATGCCCACCATCACTCTATTGATACTAAGGTATGTGGTGTTGAACCATTGGGTCCTTTAAACCATGGTGGGCTAACACCCACGGAAATTGGCCGAAATCGCCTATTTCGCCTTCCATGGGCCATAAAATCCTACCAGGACCGTGCCACTGGTCGTGGACCAATGCATAGCCTCACCACTCCATTTTGCAGCCCTAAACATTTCCCACAACCAGTACAAGGCCACACTGCCTGTATGGGTGCTGTGGGGCTTCACTGCATGGGAGGGTCTCACGAAAATAGTCATAACTCCTTCATTCGACATTCGAATGAGGTGAAACCAAGTGAGTTATGAAGCTCACTCAAAGGAATTTCATTAAACATGTCGTGAGACACCTAGTTCCAATTATTCTAAGAGTTATGCTATTTTAAAGTTGACCCTTGCATGAACCAACACCCAAAACTCAACCCTTAGATATGTCTTGGACTCGTTTAGGTAATAGAAGTCACCCATGAACCTAATACACCACAAACCTAACGAAATGAGGATCAAAACATGGATACATAAGAGCATAGAGTTACAAGGTGTCATATCAACAAGATCACAAGGCAACACTCTATGCAAGATGTAAATAGGACAACTTCTATAAACTTTCCTAGCAATAATAGATGCACCAATAGGAATAGATGCTTTATATATCTCATGCACCAATTTGGGGTCAACATGGAACTTTTTAGCAACAAAAAGGATAACAAATCAAAGAGTGGCACTCGGATAAATCAAAGCATATACTTCAATGTCAAATATTTTCAACATATTGTTAAAGACGTCGGGAACCTCACCAACCCCTTGCCTTCCATGTAGAGCATAAAACTAATTATGCCTTGGGGCACCACCTTGATGACCACCCCTACCTAATGGAGCCATATTTGCACCCTGGTCTTTGCCACGGTTCCTTGGACAAGCCATCTTCTTGTTACCAAGCTACCCATATTCAAAGCATGTATTAAAACCTTTCAAATATGGGCCCTTATGACCCCCTTCACATTTAGGACATACACCAATAGGAGCCACACACCAACAAATTGAGGCCCAGGAAAGTCATTGGCAAGCCCCCTATTAGTAGCATTAGTGGACCCTTGGCCTTGATGGAGTCGGCCTCCCCTTTGGAATTTACTCTCAACATAGGCCCTCTTGGCCTCATAACCTCTCCTCTTCCTCAACTTTTCTTTGTCCATTTGCTCGGCACATGTCATTAATTGGGACAAGTCCATGTCAATAATTAGCAAGGCAGATCGGCATTCTTCACTCACCAAGTCAGAGATGCCCATCACAAACTTATTCATCCTAGATCTAGGATTGCCCACCAAATGTGGAGCATACTTAGAAAGTTGATTAAACTTGAGGGAATATTCCCTCACACTTATAGCATCTTGTTTCAAGTTCATGAACTCTACCAACTTCGCTTCCCTAAGCTCTAGAGGGAAAAATTGATCAAGAAAACCAATTTGAAATCCTCCCAAAGTACTACATTACCATTTCCCTTCTCCCCCTTCCATTGATCATACCATATTGGTTACCCCTTTGATTTGGTACGCCGCTAACTCCGCCTTTTCATTCAGTCCAACATCCATGATTTTCAATATCTTGTAAACCTCATCAATGAACTCTTGTAGATCTTCATCCACCTATGACCCATAGAACACTGGAGGATTCATCCTCATAAAGTCCTTACCCTAGAACCCAAGGTAGTAGCATGAGGAGCTTGGGCCCATTGATTGACTTGGATGGCTAATACTTGGGCAAGCATGGTCAGAGCATCTTGGAGCACATCATTGGTAGGTTGCTCCACGGGGGTTGGGGCCCTTCTTCCTCGAGTGTTAGGCATGATCTAGCATAGCAAAGAACAATCATCAGAGGGGAAAAACATACCACAACTATATAGCATGACTCAGGATGAAGAAGGAAAACATTCCCCTAAAACGTCTCATAGCCTCCTATTCATAGTCATGGCGCGCTTCACAACCATGAATAGGACTCTAATCAAAGTGGTGTGTTGGACTCCAAGGATCTATCAACCTAGTGATCTGATACCAAGTTTTTCATGACCCAAGCCTAGTTCCTAGATGTGACACGGCGATGAGAAACCCGAAGGAACCCCAAACAATCCTCTTAACTTATCATTATACATCATTGGCCATGGAAGCATATAAAAGGCATAAAGAGTAAGAACAGGGGCAATGGGACTAAGGAGAAAGCATGCATAACATTATAATCAAGAGACAAGGAGTCAAACCTCATATTATAGATACATAACATGTCCAACAAATACCTCTACTACATAGATAAGAGCGGGGGCCAAGACAAAGCAACTGGGCACACCCTCATAGTCAAATAGAGCATAAAGAAGAGTATATCAATACAGAATAAAGGAAACATAGAACGTCCCTGGAATGGAGGACTCACCAACTTGCTTGAGTAGTACCGGACTAGCTACGCAGAGGAGGAAGATGATCATCTTGGGCTACGGTTCCTACCTGGTGATATCATATAGGCAAGAGTATGCGTTAGTATATTTAAATGTACTAAGTATATAGGCTGCAATGCAACAAAAGACAGGCATCATAATCAAAATGCATAACAATAGGCAATAGGTATAATATAATAACATGACCTGTATGATTAATGTTTAAGTAAAACATTCTTAAGTAATTCATACTTACATAGGATGTCATATGAGTAGAAGAGACCAAGAAATATTTCAAAAGTACAAACCCCTTGGAATGTTAATTATGATCTCAGCCATCATCATGGTGCATGAGGTACAAACCTCTCAACTTGGTTAGTGATGATCGCACACATCACCCTAATGTGTAAGGTACAAACCCCTCAACTAGATTACTGGCAATCTCACCTACCACCCTGGTGTTTGAGATATGAACCCCTTAACTAGGTTACCCAGATCCGGCATGGTCTAATGCAAAACTTTATATAGAGTATCTCATATATACAAGCTCTTTTCATCATCATATAGTCATTCATATCATATCTCATGCTTTGGACTTTTAGTTCCTTAAGAAACCACATCCGGATATTTTATCAAACACTTAGAGGGTATGTAGTGCTAGTGTAAAACTATTCAATTCAAGAGTGAAATCATGCTCGTAAATTCAACATAAAAAATTTCAATAGATACTTGGTAAAATCCTAAAGCAATAAACATCAAAACCCTTCACCAATCCCTGTAATAGATATTAGATTGATAGCTCAAAACATGGTAAAACAGTCACAATTTCATATGCTTAAACATAGTGTGCAGTGGTTTTCATAATAATAAAGACCCATAAATAAATTACCTTTATATCATGCAATTTGTAAAGAAAGGAAGCTTAGGCATCATGGGTGAAAGGAACCTATGAGAGAAACCCTCATATGTTAGCTTGGAGATGAACTTGTGGAGATTGGAGATGGAGACTTAAAGCTTGAAGAAGAACCTTGAAGGAAATCCTTAGTTCCGGATGAGGGTTTGATACTTGAATTTAAGAGTGAAAAATATGGCTAAGTGTTTGGGTGAGTATTGGGAATTGTTAGGATGATATTAGAGTTAAATATGGCTAAGTGTAGGTGAAAACACAATTAGCAACACTTAGGCCCAAGACTTAAAAGTCTCTGATCGAACTAAAAAAATAGTCACAAAATAAGGCAGAGGTGCGTCTCGGAAAACCTCACTATTTTTAGCCCTCATTGAAATTTAATAAATCAATTTGGTTGCTTAAAACTAGGTTAGATCCTTTCTCCACTCAATTTGACCCCCTGAACAAGAATATAAAGTTGGATTTTCAAAATAATGAATGGAGTTTTAGATATATGGAAATTATGATTCCGTGCATTTTCGAGGCACATTTTCAAGAACTTTTAGGGTCGTTTAAATTCTATAAGGCCCTACATATGTAGGGCTCAACTTTCCTTTCTTATCATTCACGTTGAACTCAAGATCTCTGCTTCTAATGCCAGAATAATACTTTTTCCCACCTTGAGCCATCTTTGATCTCTCACTTATCATCCTCACATTCTCCAATGCTACCTAAACAAACTCCAAACCTATCAATTCCATCTCTCCCCCTTTAAACAACCCAACCTAGGATCTCCAATGCCTCCCATATAATGCGTCAAGTGCTGGAACCTGATGCTAGAGTAGTAACTATTATCGTAAGCAAACTCAATGAGTGGTAGATGTTTATCCCAACTACCCTTGTATTCCAATACACAAGCGCTAACCATATCTTCAAGGGTTTAAATGGTTCTTTCGGCTTGACCATCCATTTGTGAGTGAAAGGCTATGGTAAGCTCAATTCTAGTACCAAGGCCTCTTTGGAATGTTCTCCAAAGGTGAAAGGTCAATTAAGCACCATGATGTGTTGTCCAAATACAACACATTTGATGCCTAAAACTTAGGATTTTGTGTCTTCGCAAAGCTGCATTTATGGTTTTAATATGTTTTTATGTTTGCTTTTCTAGGAAAGCAAGTTGGTATGACTTTTGGAGAATATTGAAGACTTTTCTAGTTTTTTGAAGGCTTACGAGACCCTCTACGAGTCATAGAGCAATCTACAAGTCATAGAGCAATCTACGAGTCATAGAGTGGGTTTCTGGGGGGGGGGGGGATTTCTAGTGAAGAATGAAAGTATAAAGTTCATCTATATGAGACCCTATGCGAGTCATAAATCACTCTATGAGTCGTATAGAGGGGGTTCGTAAAGATTTTCATTGAAGGACCAAATGATGATAATGAAGTCTACGAGAAGTTGATACAAGTTGTAGACTATACTATGACTTTTAAAGTGGATCCTTAGCAGTGAAGTGTAAGATTCAAGAAGCTGAACATGAGACCCCTATTATGACTCGTAAACCTAGTTACGAATCGTAACTGCGTGTCATAGGGTTCATCGACCAATTTCTCTATTTTTTGGGACTTATTTATAAATACTATATATAGTATAATTAGGTTATTTTTAGTGAGGAGTACAAAAGAATAGAATAGAGAACGTCATTAGAGTACTTTTTAGGGTTATAGACTTGGAGACTAAATATTGGAGAGGAGAATACACTTGTGGATTCATTATATCTTTCAACCTTTTGATTCTTAATACAAATTGGGTTTGCTTGTTCTTCAATCTATTTGGCTAAGAGATTAATTATTTTCTCAATTCATAGTTTCTCTATCTACCCATAGCATGAGTAGCTAAACCCACCACTTGGGTTGTGAGAACTATGAAGATCTAATCAAATAGACATGGATAATTTGCAATTATTGGAATGTGTATTTACATGTATTGATCAGTTCTCTTCATTTTGCATAATTTCTAGTGGTTGCAAGTATTAGAACTTGCTTGGTGTAATCTAGGTGGTAATGAATAGGAAAAGAGATTGGTTAACAGGATCCGATGATGTATTCTCGTCTAATCAACTGAACTACCCCAAGGGGAGGTTGACAAGGACTATGGTTAATGGTTAATAAAGCACACTATAGAGATGGGCCAAGTCACATAATGAAATTCACCTCTCACAATTGAGTAAAGAGATTAGTGAACTTAAATTACCATTTGGCATGCTATACTCTAGTCGAAAATTGGGTTATCTGAGGATGTTGAGTTAGTGAATCATGGGGAACACAATATCCAAGTTGCTCAACACTATTGGTTATCACTCATTTTAGTTAGTTTAGTCTAATTTCATATGAATCATTTTGAACCCCCCCCCCCCGGGGGAATTGAGTTGTTTAATACTTGAATTGTTTATTAGTGAATCAATTTGGAAAGTCTCCGTATTCTTTGTTAGATTTGACCCTAAGCTTTGTTAGGTTTTATATTTAACAACAACCCCTTTATTCTCTAATAAAGGGGAGTAATTTGGGTGTGATCAAAGATTATGGCACCATTGCTGGGGAATACTACTAGACTTTGATTGAATTAACTTGCAATTGTAACTCGAGTGTTAATTCTTAGTTCCCTTGTATTTTACTTTTGTTTTTGTTTTTATTTTGTTTTTTTGCAGTGTATACTAGGTAGTATATACCTAGCAGTAGGAGTCAAGGTCCCCTTACTCCACTTGATTTAGTGATCCAACGAATTACAAGAAGAATGACTCAAAAGAATGCTAACATCGCGGGTAATGCAACCTTAATCAGAATGTTTATGATGATGATCGAAATAACAATTCACCTCCTTTGAAAAATATTCCATAGCCGAGGGATTATAATGAAAATGCTTACTGATGGAATCAATATAGATTGAACCCTATGGCTATGGATGTTAGCAAGGCTATTGTGTTGCCATAACTACCGGCTGATACAAAGTTCATTGTTTCTAGTGGATTACATCAAATGTTGCAAAACCATGGATAATTTGCGGGCCTACCATTAGAGGATCCACATATCCACTTTGCATTTTCTAGGAAAAGAAGGAACCACTATAATGACCGCGAGTGGAAATATCATACTTTTTCCACAACATGACATTTGTTTATAGGAGTATGATGGAAATACAAAATGTCTATGGTCTTCCCATTGTCTCTTAAGGCAATGCTGCATTGTGGCTATTTGAACTTCCAAAGAGTTCAATCACCAGTCCGGTGGAGTTACAGAGGGCTTTCTTAGCAAGGTTCTTCGTTAGGTCTAACAGGTTTAAGATGAGGGACTGGATCATTAACTTTCAGCAATTACATGGTGATTCACTCATTTCTACATAAGAGCAGTTAAATGGATACTTGAGGAGTCGTCCAGTCCACGACCTTTCAGACGCAACACAAGTAGAGAGTTTCTATTGAGCACTGAACTCAAATAGTCAAGCATACACCAATGCTCTTACAGGAGGTTCAGTCTAAGGGAAATCATTTATAGAAATTGCTGAACAGATGGACAAGTTGGTTGATCTACATTGTGTGTATAGACCTATAAAGGAGCAACCACCTAGCTACATAGATGTCTCTAATAGGAGTTCAGAGCAAGCAAAAATAAATGCAGAGCACTTTCAAATGCTTGCTCAGAACAGAGCCAATCTGGAGATGATAATGAACCAAAAGAAAGATCTAACCACTCTAGTGGGTGATCCAGAAAGCCATTACACCAAGGATGTGAACCACAAGAAAGAGAGTGGTAGGGGTAGCTGGTTCATGCTACCGCACCACCATTATAAGGGTAATGGAAACTTTAGAGTTGAAGATATGCTTGCCTAGTTGGTAAAAAGGGCAGATACACCGGAGGAGATATTGAGAGAGATTAAGTTCGATATTGTCAAGATAAACTACAAAGTTAATCAACATTCTATGGCAACTCAATAGCTAAATAGCCAGTTCGTACATGTATGAACACAACTGGATCAGATTTAGAGTGGCATGATGAAAGTGGCAAAGTTTAACAACGAGAATTCACCAAATCTTCAGGAAGTCTGACTACTCAAGATGTCTAAGTCATGCTGTGACAATAAATCAAGAGCTACTTGGGAGGAAACCCAAGGATTTTTGATGTTTTAGCTTGGTTTTGAGTTTATTTTCAATTTTTAGATTCTTAGGTAGTTGTTTGATTGTGTTTTGATTGTCATTTGTAACATTGGGTTTGTTGCATATAGGGTGAAAGTGAATTTTATGAAGAGTATACAAGTTCAACATAAAGCCAGCAGATTTTGCTGAGAATTACATCTAGTGCAATTTGTATGACTGGACTTAAGAGTTCTATTGCACTTTACGACTCGTAATCCTGTCTCGTAGAGATATCTAGTGACCATGAATAGTGTGCACTCGACCCACGGTCCAACTTTATGACTCATATATCAAACTATGAGTCGTGAATGAGGTTCATGGAACTCAGGTAAGTTTTTGATTTTTTTTTCAAAGTATCGAGAGGTCTATGAGACTAGGACTTACGAGTTGTAGATACATCTATGAATCGTAATTGGGGTTTCGTAGACCATAACCCGGTAAATTTTAACATTGACCCTGTAAGGGTATAAAAGGGGGATCAAATTATTTTGACCCCACTTTTACCCTAGTTTACCAAAAAAATCCCCTATTTTCTTCATTCCCTCCATTTTCGACCAATTTTCCAACAATTGTGACCAATTTCTAATAAGAAATTTCGGCTACTACTAGGGTTTTGCATCAGTCACTATCTCTTTCTCTTCCAAGTTCAACACCAACTTTGGTGAGTTTCTTTGTTGAGTTTTAATCTTAAAATTTCCACTGATCTTCATTTTATGATGTGATGATGGTGATGGGTTTGAGTTTTAAGCTTGCATTTCTTGACGAATGTCAATTCAAAATGTGAAATTAGGGGTACTTTTGATTAAATTAATTGCTTATGTTTGAAATTATGTGTAATAGCCTTGTGATTGTTGATTGTGTGCCCATAGAATCATCTATCATGTTTGAATGAGTGATATTGCATAGTTTGTTGTTGTGGAATGGTATTTGATATCATTGGAGCATACCTTAGTGTTAATCATAAAGGGAATTGTTGAAAACCTATGTTCTTCCATGCTTGTTCATTTTTCAATGTGGAGCATATGAGTTGAAATCATGTTTGAGGTACGGGTTATTGTGTGCTTGAAATTTTATGTTTGCTTCGATGTTGGTAGATTTAGGATTAAATGGTTCTTAGGGTCCGTATGATGAATTTTGATAGGTCCAGTACCTGAAAATTCTTGTCCACGAGAGTCTTTTACGACTCGTAGATGAGTTTATAAGTCATAATTGCCCATCAAGGGAAGTTGTAGTGACCTGATTTTTTGAATATTCATCAGATGAGAACTTCTACAAATCGTAGATCACTCTACGAGTCATAAATGAGTCTTGTAGGTCCTTGCCAATTTTGAGATTTACTCTTTGGAATTTATATAAAAACTAGTTACAACTCATAAACCAAGTTATGAGTCGTATTTGGGTTTCGTACAGTTTTCCAGTGTTCAATATTGTTTTATACATTTGGTTTACGAGACCATTTTATGGCTCGTAGTTCTAACTGTGACTCGTAACTGGCTTTTGTATTGCCTTTCTGCAACTAATCCAATTCAGTTTTTTTCTATTTCTTGATTGTTAGGGCTAATTTTGGGTTATTTATGCTTTAATTTTCAGATTCTATGGTCCCGAAAGGTAAACGTGCAGGATTGAGACTTTCTGAAAGCAAATTAGGGATGAGCCTACTAATGATGAACAATCATCTTAGCCAAGTGGGTCAGTCTAGTTTCTTGATATCATACCAGACCCCGAGGGTGGGTTACCACAGACTAGAGTAGCAGCTACCAGAGCTGGCCATACTTAGGCTCAACCCAATAGTCCTTCTCAGTCTGATGAGGAAGGTAGTGAGGAGACTATGAGCAACATGCGCCAGATGAATAGGTTTAGAAAAGAGCAGAGTTCAGAGGAGGAGTCCTAGGATAGAGGAGATGTCGAGTCCTCGACCGCACCTACTTCTTCTTCAGCACCGATGCTATTACTTACTGTTGGTGCATCGAGGGTATAAAGGCTATCTTTTTTGGGGACATTAAAACCATGGAGTGGGGCAAAACCACACGTTGAATATATAAGGAGCCTCAAATTATTGATAATGGATTGAGTCGTGTCATAAGTATGAAGGACATGGTGATGTAATATGGGCTCATGTGGTTGATAGAGAGTCCTAGATGATATACCCTAATTCTGGTGTAGGAGTTTTATGCAGCGTATGTAGCCACGATTCTTTGAGATCTTCCCAATAGGAAGAGACCCCTCACAGAACCAAGATTGACAGAGGTGTAGGTGAGAGGGCCGCGGGTCAATATTTCAGAGGAGATAATCCGCCGTGTACTTTTAGGTCCCAAGTGTCGATCCCCGAGATTGATAGCTGAGTTTGACTATAGATTGGATAGGCTAGAACCACATTGATTTCAAGGATTCGGTATAGAGGACTGAGTTATTGAGATGGGTAGCCGGTCATATTGCAGAGCAGGGTCTAGAGCCTGCTTGGGTCACAAAACACAAAAAGCCTATTGTCAAGGCTTAGCTAAGTTTCCCCGCCAAATTTTGCTTAGCGTTTGTTAGATGGCCTACTCAAGCGGATAATACTTTGACACTAGAGCAGGCGATATTGGTCACCAGCATCTTGGTTGGCTATGACATTGATTGGGCCTAACTCATAGGGGAGCAAATTTATGAGTCAGCACTCAAGTAGGCCACCTCCATCCCATTGTCGATTTTTGTCTACAAACTCTGTTCAGAGTTATGAGTGGAGATACTCATCAGCTGGATAACTTAGTTGATGCCCAACATAGCTTGGAGGCCAACCTAATAAATGCTGATGAGAACCCAATGGTAACCCCACCAACATCACCACCACCAATGTTCACCCTTGAGCCTCTTCCTGAGGGTTCGATGACTACCCCCACTGCTCCTGTTGCTGCTACTACAAATGAGAGACCTCAATAGCCCGACGTAGTCGATGTTGAGAGGGGTCCTACTATAGGTGCTCCTGCACTAGAGGCCAGCACTTCACAGACTTCTACACTGGGCATGGTTTATGTGTCCACTGTTTTGATGTAGGCCATGGCTAGCGATTATCACGAGCTAAGGCCGAGTTGCCTCAGCTTATTTAGTAGCTTAGGATATGGGTCCGCAAACTATTATAGACTCTGAAGAGCAAAGTAGGGTGTTCACCATCTCTACTATCTAGGAGGCTATTTCTAGAGTGGACACCTGCATTGATGCTTTCGAGAAGTGTGTTAAAAAAAGGTTAGCCAAGACCCGACCTTCAATTTGTCAGCAATCCAAAAGGATATTGAGAAGCTTAGGGATGATATGACAACTTCACTTGTAGCACCAGTGACATTACCAGAGTCTATATCTATGACGCTGCTATTTGATTTATTTTCCTCCATGGAGCCTCAACAGATTTCCCTGGGGAAGCGCCCTTGCACAAATGAAAACCCTATTTAGAGAAATATATGTGCATAGCGCCCCGAGTATGATGAGGATGATAAGGCGGAGGAGGATAAGCTCGAGTTGGCCATGAGGACATCAAGGATAGAGGAGGAGATGAGGCTATCCCAGGAGCATGATAAGGCAAGGAGTATTGGCCCCTAATGTTCACGCTCCAACAGTAAAGCGATCGCAGTCAAGTATATACCTAACCAAGGGTTAGGGTCAAATCCATAGGGAATATGGGGCTTGACTATATTAATCCACTAATAATTATTTAATGCAATGATCACTATATTCTCTAGAATGGGGGAGGGGGGTTTTGCAATTCAAAATGAAGAACAAATAGAAATACTACACTACAAATGCGAGAGAAGACAATCAAATTGAGGGACAACTTGGGAATTGTGTTCCCCATTATTCCTTGACTCAATTACTCTAGACAACATAAATCCAATCAATACATTGCAGGCAGGATAGTAACTTAGGTTCTTCTAGCCCTCTTATTAAGGTGAATGTCGAATTACACCATAAAGCTTGGTCAGCAACCATGGCGTGCCAACTAACTGTTACCCATTGTCCCAATCAACCTCCCCTTGGTCAGGTTTGGTTGATCAGATGAGAACACATCAATTGAATCCTGTCATTTACTTCCTTTTTCATATATGTCACTACCTTGGTCGGGACAATGATAGTAGGCGGGGTATTGTGTTAGCCACCACCAAACAACATTGAAAATGAAAAGAAGTACACAATAAATGCAAATACCCAATAAAAGAATGCATAAAATCTAGGTTATTTCAAGTCAACTCCTCATGGTTCCTACAACCCCAAGTTGTGGGTGCTTAGCTACTTATGGCTAAGGCAAAATTACCAACAATGAATATAAAAGACATGGTTGAGAGATTACCCAAGAATAATGAAGAATAGAACCACTTTGATATTGAAACCACAAGCTTGTATTAGTGGAAGTTGAGCACAATGTGATTTTTAGTCCCCCAAAATGAATCTTCAAAATCAAAAGATAAAATCTACACTAAACCCTAGAAAAGTTCTCTAAGAATATTCTAAGTATCTTCCAAATATATGGAATGTCGAATCTCCCTTGCAAAAACCCTATCATTAATTATTTATACCATTTACAAAAAGACCCTAAAAATAAAATATAAAAATATAGTTGCAGCAGTTACGTCTCGCAGATATGACTTATAAGGTGACCTATGAATCGTAATTAGGCTTCATAATCAGCACTTGATATTTTGGACTTGACTGCTACGATCCATTGCTGTGAGTCGTGGTATGCTTTATGACTTGCAGTGTCTTCTCATAGTCCTAAGCTGCAGTTTTTGGTCCAAACTTTTGTCACACTGTTTCTTGTTACAAGGCCCCATCCTGCGAGTCATAATGAGACTTATGACTCGTAGGTTAGCCTTATATGGCTGACCTTCACTTTTCAAATTCCTAATTTTAGACATTTTTTCTTTCTATGAGGGCACACTATGACTCGTAGCCTGGGCTACGACTCATAAGGTCGCTCATATGTCTTGAACATCATCAAAATCTATAATTTTTTGTCAAAATCATGCCAACCTATACTTTCTACAAGAACAACAAAAAAAAAACACATAAAAACCACAAAAAGTCACATTAAGAACTTGCAAAATCACTTGTTTTAGGCATCAAATATGTTTTATTTTGACAGCATATCAACACCCTCAACTTAGTATTGTTGCTTGTCCTCAAGCGACGACTAGATCTAAATAGGCAATAAGAAACACAAAGCAACTACCCTAGTGTCATAGACATCACTCAACTCCAACTCAGCAACCCAATTCTCATTTTCAAAACCTGGTTGAATAGCCACCAAACAAACCAAGGCATAATGATGCATCTAACAATCTAACTATGACAAGTGAAGTAGTTTCAACAATTCATAATCACCGAACAAACCATATGCGATAAGGTCATACAAATGCCCTCACAGAAAATAAGTCCCTCCATATCACACAAAATGCATTCAAAGTTTAGGGACTGTGCAATCATCCTCACTCTCATAAATGAAATTCATGCATGATAACCAACACCATAGGAGTGACGCTATACTCATACTCCATACTATTGACTAGTTGAACTAGGACTACTTTAGGACTTAATGGGCTTGTAACGTAGGCTCATGGGGCATTGGTATGACATTTTAGGCAAGTAGTGACTAAAATCTATCCTTGAACCATGTTTTTCACCATATTTGCCTCCACAACTCAGCCATCTTCACTATGCCCTCCCTTATTCTTCATTTCCAAACTTTTCTGGGTACTTTCTTTTCTTTTTTCAGTTGTGCCTCATTTTTGAACTCATTTTGCTATTATTTTCAATTCAATGCAACTTTTCTTTCTTTTTCTCTCACTCGGCACATGGTTTTTCTCTTCTTTCTTTCTTTCCCAACTATATCATTTTCATCACTTTAACACAACAAATGCTACCCTTAGCTTAGGCTTTTAGCCTGAGGTGAAGTCCACAAGACCCATTCCTTGAACCAGGGCCACTTTTGGTAGCCACCCTCAACTTAGACTATTTGCCTCAATCAAGGTTCCCATGTTCAAGGATAGACCAAGCCCAATATCAAGGTATCACAAACCAAGGCTAGGCTAGCTAGGTATCAAAAAAGAACAGGTACATGTAAAGCTCAGACATTTGGAAAAAGAGTTAAACCATTAGATTTGGTAGGTAGTTTGGGCAAAAGTGAACTAACTAAAAAGACAATGGTCTATGATCCTCTCCTAATCAACTGTATCTCCAATTCAATCTTTAGAGTAACCAGGCAAGTTCTGAATCAGTATGAAATGCATGAATCATGACAAAAGTAGCTCACACACACATGGCATTGCATACACAATCAACATAGAGTCACAGGTCATGCTTCAAGCATCAACTTGCCTTCTCTTTATCAAAACAAACATTGCCAAATCAATCACATGCAAGCTTTCAATGGAACCAACAATCCCAAAAATTTTGACAGTACCTAATTTTCAAAACATTCATAAAACCATTCAAAATTATGCACATTCCAAAAGTATTAATCACTATATATATATAAATTATCTACACTACCTAAACATGCTGGTTCAAGAGAAAACAAGCTCATCCACAAAGATAAAGAAACACGACAAAAAAACCTAGGGATCAAAAGGAAATTAAGATAGTTGATGATTGGGACCTTGAAGATCTTTCGATCCCTACTTTCTAGCTCGATAACACCATGACTAAAGAAACATACTACTTGGATGGACCCCATCCACTTAGATCTGAGCTTCCCGAGAAACTACTTTAATCGAGAGTTGTAAAGTAACACCATGTCCCCTAGTGCAACTTGGCAGTTCTCAATTCTGTGATCATGCTGAATCTTCATTATTTGTCTGTATAATGCAAAACTCTCATACTCTCTTAATCTGAACTCATCTAGCTCATTAATCTGCATTAGCCTAGATGTTGATGCTCTATTCCAATCTAAGTTCAGCTTCTTTAATGCCTACATTATTTTATGCTCCAGTTAGACTAATGAGTGATAACCCTTTCCTAACACTACTTGCTATGGAGACATATCAATCAGTGTCTTGAAGGCAATGCGGTAAGCCTACAATGCATCATCTAACTTTTGGGACCAGTTGGTGCGATTCACATGCACAGTCTTAGACAAGGTTTGCTTTATCTCTCTATTCGATAATTCTACTTGCCCACAAGTTTAGGGGTGATAAGGCATCACCACATGATGATCTACAACATACTTCTCAAGGAGTACTTTGAATAATCTGTTGCAAAAGTTAGCCTCCATCACTGATAATTGCTGGAGGTGTTCCAAACCTAGAAAAAATATTTTTTTCGAAGAAAATCTGTGACACTCTTGCCCTCATTGTTTGGCAGGGATATGACCTCCATCCATTTAGAGACATAATCTACAACAACCAGGATATACTTATTCCCATGAAAGCTAACAAAGGGTCCCATGAAGTCAATTCCCCATATATTAGACAACTCGATCACCAAGATGGGATTAAGAGGAAGTTCTTGCCTCCATGAGACTCCACCCTCTCTTTGACATCTTTCACAGGACTTGACATAATCATGAGCATCTTAATGTATAGAAGGACAATAATATCCACACTGTAACACTTTATAAGTCGTACGAGCTCCACTGTGATGGCCACCGACTAATGAGGAGTGGCAAGCTTCAAGGATGCTCATCATCTCCACTTTCGGAGATGATGATCCCATTAGTACATATACGAAATAGGTATGTCACATCCCAAAAGAATGTTTTTCATGCATGAACCTGTGACATTGATGGGTGTTTAGATCAAGAGGTACAATATCACTCACTAGATAATTGGCGTAGTCAGCGAACCACAGAGTAAGATCATGTGAAGTTTCTAACACCCTTTCATCAAGAAAGGAATCATGAATATAAAGACCATCATCAAACTGCACCATAGCTCTATCCTCTAATCTAGAAAGGTGACCGGCAACTTGATTTTCTAATCCCTTTCGATCAATCACATCAAAGTTAAATTCTTGCAGTAGAAGCATCCATCTGGTCAATCTTCGCTTTGCATATTTCTTGGCCATCAAATACTTCAGTTTTCATTATTAAAGCCTAGGGCCTAGACGTGACATGGCGAATGAAAAACCCAAAGAGACCCCAAACAAGCCTCTTAACATATCATAACATATACTTGGTCGCAGAAGTAATGAAACAACCATAAGAGAATAGAAATAAGGATAAGGGGCTAAGGAACTCTTTCATATCATAAAATATCAAAAGAGTCAAAGAGAGTCAAAGCTCAAGCATAATTACATAACTTTTCCAACAACGCATCTAAACTTAGAAATGAGTGGGGGCCAAGACAACTTTCAGGATCACCCTCATAGTCAAAAGCATACAAGTAGATAGTGAAAGTCTTTACATAATGTGAGAGCAAGAGAATCATCCTCGGAGTTGAGGACTCACCAAAATTTCTTTGAGAAGATAGTTCTAGCCTTGGGAAGGATGAGGATGATCATGAGGAGCTCCGGTTCCTACATGGTAACATCATGTAGGCATAGAGTATGCGTTAGTACATTTGAATGTACTAAGTATGTAGGATGCAATGCAACAAGAGATAGGCAACATAATCAAAATGCATAATCGTGAGCAAGAGGGAGTATATTAGCAACATGGCATGCATGAACAATGCTAGAAGTAAAACATTCTTATATAGGACATATTACATGTGTAGGAAGAGACTATCATCACAGACCAAGCAACTTAGTACTTGGAATCCAAGGCATGCCACCCGCTTGGAAGGTGGACGAGATATCTACCTCTCTTCTTTGGTAGTATGGATTGCCATTACCCGATAAGGTAGATGAGGTATATACCCCTCATCCATGGCAGTACGGGGTTGGCACCACTTGACAAGGTGGATTACGTATATACCCATATCTAGGTATGGTCACTTGCAACACAATGGATACTTTTCATGAATTCAACACAAGTATACCTTCCTTTCATCATCATAAAGTCATTCAAGTCATAAGTCATGCAATGGATTATCAATAGCCCAAGAACCCTAAACTGGAAATTTTATAAACCACTTGGTGGGTATGCAATGGTAGTATAAAATTATGTAATTCAAGAGTGAAATCACGCAAGAAAACTTGAAGTAAATCAGCCCACCAACACATGGTAATACCATCTTGCAACATACATTGAAACCCCTCATCAAACCTCAAAGCAAATCATAGATTCATTACTCAAAACATGCTTAAACAGTCACATTTTTGCAAAACACTAACATGGTTCATAGTCAAATTAATAATAGGAAGATCCATAAGTAAATGAACATAGTAACATGCATTTTATGTAAAAAAAAAAAAAAGCTTGGGCACAATGAGTGAAAGGACCAAATGGTTGAAACCCACATACCTCAAAGTTGGAGGATTACTTGGTAAAGATTGAGATGAGAACTTGAAGCTTGAGTGAATTCCTTAAGATCCAGAATGAGGTTTGGCACTTGGATTTTGGGTGAAATATTTGTCTAAGTGTTTGGTAGAACATTAGGGAATGACTTGTATGGTATGGTGTTGAAATAAAGCTAATTATATGTGCTTTTACGCATAGGAAGACTTATGCCCAAGACCCAAAACAGGCCTCAGACCGAGACAACAAAACTAGGCAAAAAAAACACAGAGGCGCTCCCCGGCCGTGTTGCGCCAGCGATGCGAAAACCTCTCTAGAAATTGCATTTTGGAAATTTCAAATTTTGATACAGTTGCTCTAAAATCAGGGTTAGGCCCATCCTCCACTCAATTTTACCCCCCGATCAAGAATATGAAATCAGATTTTTGATGTCACAAACAAATTTATAGATATATGAAACTACGATTATGGACACTTCTAAGGCACATTTTCGGGCACTTTTAGGGGTCATTTCAATATCTCCCTCTTGGGAAAATTCATCCTTGAATATCAAAGAAACATGTATAAGAGAAGTAAACAAGGTAATTTTAGCTCACACAAGAATGCAACAATGCACTTAAATATCATTTCAAAAATCTCAATGTTAGTATCAAAATCACCATGAACTTGTCAACATAAACATAAATGTATACAAATGATATAGGGGCTGAAACATAAGACTTGAAATCACACAGGGGACTTAGAATTAGTACTTAGGCTTGAGTAGAATGGAAGAGGTAGGGATATCACTTTTTAATGTACGTTACGGCCTCCCATGTAGAACTTTTGACTTGTTGATTCCTCCAAAGGACCTTAGCGGAAGCCACATCCTAATTCCACAACCTCTTCACTTTTCTACCCCATCTCTCTATTAGAACCTCTTCATAAGCCAAATTGTCTTCAATAACACCCACAAGATCCAATGGGACAATAGTATTCGGGTCACCTACACACTTCCTCAACAAGGACACATGGAAGACCGGGTGAACCAAGTCCATTTCACTAAGCAGCTCCAACTCATAGGCCACCTTGCCAGTCCTCCTCAACACCCTATAATGACCCACATATATTGGACTTTACCCTTTTTACCAAAATGAACCACAGCCTTCATGGGTGATACCTTCAAATAAACCCAATCACCAACCTTAAAATCAAGATCCCTTGTTCTCACATCGTCATAGGACTTATTATGACTTTGGGCTGTTTTAAAACTTTACCTAATCAACCTTACCTTCTCCATAGCCTCCATGACCATATCCAGAACCAACAATGCCATTTTCCCTACCTCAAACCATCCAATCGGAGATCTACAATGTCTACCATAGAGGGCCTCAAAGGGATACATGCCAATGCTAGAATAATAACTATTATTATAAGAAAACTCAATTAAAGGAAGATGATCATCCTAACTACCCTTAAACTATAATACACAAGCTCTAAGCATATCCTCAAGAGTTTGGACAGTCCTTTCGGCTTGTCCATCTGTTTGAGGGTGAAAGGTCGTACTAAGCTTAACCTTGGTTCCAAGACCTCTTTGAAGGACCTCTAAAAGTGAGAAGTGAATTTAGCACCATGATCTGGTATGATGGATAAGGGCACCCTATGCAATCTAACCAACTCATGAATGTACAATCTAGCATAGTCTTCAGCCCCATAAGTAGTCTTAACAAGTAGGAAATGAACCGACTTTGTCATTCTATTAACCACAACCGAAATAGAACCAAAACCCTTTCTAGTCTTAGGAAACCCAACCACAAAATCCGTACTAATTTCCTCCCACTTCCATGTATGAACATCTATATCTTGGATTAGTCCATCCGGCCTTTGATGCTCGACTTTGGCAATTATTGGCAATCATGGAAATCGAACACAAACTTAGCATTGTACCTTTTATGCTACCCCACCAAAACACTTCCCTGAAATCTCCATACATCTTTCTAGAACCCGGGTGAATAGAATAGGAAGAATTATGAGCCTCATCAAGAACCTTATTCCTCAAGTAATCCACACAAGGCACACACAACCTACCTTGGAACATAAAGGCACCATCTCCCCCTTGGGAGAAAACATCCACCTTTCCCTCTCTCACCAAGGCCTTCAATTCTAACAAGAGGTCAAGATCTTGCTTTGCCTTTACCACCCCAACAAATGATGATTTGGAGCAATCATCTACCAAAATACCACCATTATCAATCTATTCCAACCCAAGCCCCAATCTAGCCAACTGATGGACCGTTCTAGCCACCTTTTTTCTCCTATCATCAACATGAGCTAGGCTACCCATAGACACTCTACTTAAAGCATCATCCACAACATTAGCCTTACTGGGGTGATAATGCACACATATATCATAATCCTTAAGGAGTTCTAACAACCTTCATTGCCTTAAGGTAAGATCTTTCTAAGTGAACACATATTGGAGACTCTTATGATTGGTAAACACATCAATATGCACCCCATACAAATAATGACACCAAATTTTCAAAGCAAATAACACAGCGGCGAATTCAAGATCATGAATAGAATAATTCTTTTCATGCACCTTGAGTTGTCTAGAAGCATAGGCTATCACCTTACCATTTTACATCAAAACACAACCCAAACTGATTCGTGAGGCATCACAATACACAACAAATCCTACCCCTTCTGTTAGAGACAAAATAGAAGCGGACACAAGCTTATCCTTCAAAGTTCGAAAACTCTTTTCACACTCATCGGTCCATACAAATTTAGCCTTCTTTTGGGTCAACTTAGTCATAGGAGAAGCAATAGAAGAGAACTTATTCACAAATCTCCAGTCGTAACCCACTAAGCCTAAGAAACATCTAATGTTCGATGGAGTCAAAGATCTAGGCAAATTTCTAATCACTTCCATATTTTTAGGATCTACCTTAAGATCATCCCCCGACACCACATGACCTAAAAAGGCAACCTCTTTCAACCAAAATTCACATTTTTTGTACTTAGCATACAACTTTGCTTCCCTAAATTTTTTTAGCACCACCCTCAAGTGACTCACATGCTCCTCCTTATTAGGAGAATAGATCAAGATATCATCAATGAAAAACACAACAAACAAATCAAGTTAGGTTTAAAGACCCGAATCATAAGATCCATGAAGATAGCCGGTGCATCAGCCAACCCAAATGACATAATCATAAATTCATAATGCCCATATTTAGTTCGAAAAGCCATTTTGGGAATATCACATTGCCTCACTTTCACTTGATGATACCCAAATCGAAGATCAATCTTAGAGAAGTGACTAGCCCCTTGAAGTTGATCAAATAAATAGTCAATCCTTGGTAGAGGATACTTATTCTTTACGGTGACCCTATTAAATTGCTGGTAGACAATGCACATTCCAAGGGACCCATCCTTCTTCTTCAAAACAACATCGGTGTACCCCAAGGTGATTTGGCTAGGCCTAATAAAACCCTTCTCCAACAAATCCTTTAATTACTCTTCCAACTACTTCAACTCTGTCGAGGCCATACAGTAAGGCGGAATAGAAAAGGGTTGAGTTTCGAGAAGGAGGTCTATACCAAAGTCTATTTCCCTTTTGGTAGGAATACTGGGAAGGTCATTTAGGAAGACATCAAGGAATTTATTAACCAACAGAACCAATTCTCTAGGAAGGACTTTGGAATCAACATCTCTAACCCTCACAATATGATAGAGACACCTCTTAGAGATCAACTTTTGGGCCTTAATGCAAGAGATAAACCTACCTCTGACCACAACATCATGACTCTCCCACTCAAGGATGGGTTCATTTGGAAATTGAAATTTGGCTCTATGGGTACTACAATCAATAGAGTCATAATATGCATGCAACCAATTCATCCTAAGAATGACATCAAAATCCACCATATCCAACTCAATAAGATCACAAGGCAATATTTTATGTAAAATGCAAATGGGACAATTTCCATGACCTTTCTAATAACAATAGATGCACCAATGAGAGTAGAAACCTCATAAGTCTCACACAAAATTTTGGGCTCAACATGAAACTTTTTGGCAACAAAAGGGGAAACAAAAGAAAGAGTGGCATCCGGGTCTATCAATGCATACACATCAAAATGAAAGACTTTTAACATACCTATGATGACATCAGGAACCTCATCTATCCCTTGCCTCCCTTGAAGAGCATAAAACTGATTGTGCCTTCGAGCACCACCTTGTTGGCCCCTCTTCCCAAAGGAACTACATTTGCACCCCGACCTTGTGGACGAACATCATTACGCTTGTTCCGGTTATGTAAGCAATCAATCATCTTGTGGCCTACTTCTCCACAACAAAAACAAGTATTGGTATCCTTTAAGCATGGGCCACCATGACCCTTACAAAATTTTGGACACATAGCATTGGGCACCATACCACCATCACCTTGGGTCCTGGGGTAGTCATTGGCAAGCCTCCTATTAAGAGCATGAGAAAATGCTTGGCCTTCTTGAAACCATCCACCATTGGGACTTTGGAACATACCATCAAAACGAGCTCTGTTGGCCTCATTACCTCTCCTCTTCCTCAACTTCTTTCCCTCCAATTGTTTGGAATAAGTCATAAGGCAGGACACGCCCATGTCACTAATTAACATAGCACCAGGACACTCCTCATTAACCAAATCAAATACACCCATCACAAAGTTGTTCATTCTAGACCTCGGGTTGGCAACCAAGTGTGGAGCATATTAAGAGAGTTGGTTGAACTTGAGGGCATACTCCCTCACACTCATAGAGCCTTTCTTCAAATTTATGAACTCCATCATTTTGGCCTCCCTAAGCTCAAGAGGGAAGAACTGGTTGAGAAATGCTGCCTTAAGCTCCTGCCATAGAATCACATTATTGTTCCCCTTTTCCTCCTTCCATTTAGTATACTATATTTGGGCCACCCCCTTGAGTTGGTAACCTGCCAACTCTGCCCTCTCTTTCAATCTAACACCCATAATAGCCAACACTTTGTATGCGTCATCAACAAATTCTTGAGGGTCTTGCTCCACTTTAGACCCATAGAACTCCGGTGGATAAATCCTCAAAAAGTCCCTCATCCGAGATGCTAGAGTAGGAGCATGAGGGTATTGGGCCCCTCGATTGACTTGAATAGCCACGACTTGTTCTAGTATGGTGAGAGCATCCGGGAGCTCTCCATGAGCTGGTTGTTCTTTAGGAGTGTGGGCTCTTCTTCCTCTTACGTGTAAAAACACCTATACTTAGTGATTTTTCAATTCCATATCATACAAGACATTCCCCAAAACCCTCTCTAACATTTAGAAAATATTTCATCCAATTCAAGTGTCGCAATCTCATTTCGGATTTCATTCAAGCTTCAAGTTCTCATTCAAATTTTCATCAAGGAAATCTCCAAAGTTGAGGTATGTTGGTTTCAACCATTGGATACTTTAATCCATGGTGTCCAACCTTCCTTTTCATATAAAATGTATGTTTCTGAGTTGATTTACTGATGGGTACCACCTATTATGGATAATGACTATAAACTAATTGGGGTTTTATGAAATGTTGTTCAACTATGAATGTTTTGAGTTATAAATCTAAAATCTATTATGATATTTGATGAGGGATATTGATGTATCTTGTTAGAGGATGTTACCAAGTATTGGTGGGTGGATTTACATTAGTTTGCCTTACATGTTTTCACTCTTGAACTGCATGATTTTGTACTAGCATGACACACCTGCCAAGTGTTTGATAAAATGTCCGATTAAGCATCCTTGAGTTGTTGAAGGTCTAATGCATGGCAAATGATTAAGTGACTTTATGATGATGGAAGGAATGTACATATGAATTGTTTTCATAAAAAGTATCTATGGTGTTGTAAGATAACCACGCCTAGTTGAGGAGGTGTTATGCCAGTCACACCCTACATAATACAATACCAGTATAATGCAAATCAAACATGATATGATTTGGTCAAATTAGCGCCCAATTTTGTAAAAGTGGTTGAATCTCGTGTTAATGGGCTATACATGCGTCTAATGCTTAAGAGGGTCGAGTGTATACTTGTTTTATGTCGAATTGAGGAGATCACGGCCTTAAATGAAGTGAGAGAATTGACGTGCTTGTAGGACATAAGAAGCTAGCAGGTGAGTCACCTACTTGCTTAGCTTAAATTTGCAAGCTAAATGGAGATAAGGCTCGACATCAAATTTGTATAAGTCCAATTATGAATAAAGTTCGTGTTAAGAATGTAACTTTGGACTTTGTTTCAGAATCACACATGGACTATATTCTCAGCCCAAGAAGGATACTAAAAAGGGCCTAAATACATCACAACCCACTTAACTCTTTGAGCCCAAAACTAACTAAGAGAAAGTTGGAAAAATAGGCAGCCCAAGCCTATCAACTTGGAGACCCATTTAGGCCCAAGTGTAAGGGCCAAGCTTCTGCATAAGAAGCTTATTAATATGTTGTAAATGTTGGTCAAAAGTAAAGAGTAAGTCGGCCAAGAGGCCTTTTATAAAGGGCTTAAAACAGTCCTCTTAAACCATTTCAACTTAGACAAAAAAATCTGCATTCTTGGTTGTTCCTTGCTCTATCTCAAGGTGTGAGCAACAAGCTCTCACAACCTTATAAGGATTCTTAGAGAACCTCTAAACCTTGCGTTTAAAGGTAACTAAATCTACTTATGCACCTAGTATGGTTTGTTTATCAAAAACCAAAGAAACAAGTTAATCACACATATGCTGGAAATTCTGGACAGGTTGTATGCTAAGGATTCTTGTACACTTTTCTTGTTAATTAAGAGGTTTTTCTCTTGTTGGTTGGATTTATTATGAAGTAATACTTATGTATTTAATAAATTTTGGTTTTATAGTAATTTAACAAGGCTGATTCACCACTTTTATAGTCCACAAAAGTGAGTCCCTATATGATATCGCAATTGTGTTATTAGTATGAACTTCTGGGCTTTTGGATGGAAGGCTATGGACTCACGACCTTCATGACTTCTTAGATGTTGTTCTAAGACTATTTTAGTACTTTTTGTATGTGTAAATTTTGCTGTAACAGTTTGGTTAGATTTGGAATAGGTTTGGAGTTGTCAACATCAAAATGTAGCGAAGAGAGGTAACATTATGTTGTCCATTTATAGGTTGTGTAGAATTGTTATGCATTGTGCTTTGTGCACTGTTGTAAGACTATTATGGCATTAAAAATTGTACTTGATGTTTACATGTGAATGTGTGTTATAAAAATACGATTAGGGGCGGAAAGGCTAAAGGAGTACGGTGGGGTTTATAAATACCCACTTGTTGTCCGTATGTTATTTTGCTATGTGATTGGGCTGCCAAGGTGTATCTATTGGCTGCTAATACTAGTGTTATCACCTACTATGTAGTAGATACATATTTAGAGGAAGGGAAGGTTAACTTGAGGTAGTAACGAGGTCATACAATAAGGTATGTAAGGCTACTTGATTTCGTATTACTTGGCATGAAACATAGATCCTTCCTTGGCACATAAAGGCACTCACCAACTCCGACACAACTATTAACCATTTCTCCACTCTTTTACATATTCATATGATCCCATACATAGTCACCTTCAAATCAGTATACATGCTTGGATACCAAGTTACATGAGTTCTTGTTACAAAATAAAGTTCATGAGTTGTTCCATTTCATACGCATTTCATTATTTGTGTAATATACTATTTTCATTGTCATATTATCTTGTATGATTATCTACATGTCACATGCTACATATAGTCCTACAGCTCCAAAATTGTGACCACCGAAAGAAGCATTTCAAAGGTAATTAAAAGGTAAAGTATATTGTTTATTGATGGGTGGTAGCCCGAGGGGTGGAAGAATCACCTAGCTAGGGACGATCCTATCACGGGTGGTAGCCTGAGGGGTTAAGAAAGAACCTATCCAGGGACAATCCCGATACAGTTTCACCACTGATCAATTGGTCATTTGTATTACAGCTATGCACAAATTATACAGTAAAGGTAAAGTGATATAAAGAACATAAAGTACATGATTCCAAAGTATAACCAAAGGTGGT
>JAOTQR010115385.1:4291-20410 GCA_025774065.1 Solanum ossicruentum | reverse complement strand
ATATAGCAGACCACCCATCTCAACAACTTTATCCTCTGTATCGGGTCCTTTATAATAGATGTTGTCCTGACCTGTCCCAGTCTATGATTAAACTCAGTTGTCGACCTTGGAGCTTGGTACTCGAGAAAAGAACACACTCAGCAGATCATCTCCACTAAAATATCAACCCACCACCCTCTCAGTACAACTCTCTCAATCTCGGTTGGTCGAGAGGTGTCTTCCCTTTAAAAAGATCATGAAGAATGGTGACTACATAAGCTGCTTAAAAATCTCAAACCAATGTCGGGGCATAGCGTTCAAGATTATTAGTCAACCACCTAATCATGTGTCATTTCATTGTGTCCTCAAGTCCTGGGACATAGCTCAATCCATCAGCTTTTAATCGGGGCTCCTCGTATATTCACTGTATGGTGTTCTCTTTCCCCTTTGGTTGTAGGCCCTCATCAAATATGGCATCTATGCCCTCGACACCCCACCGGTGAGAGTTAGGATCCAGTACTGAAGAAGATGATAAGGCAAACAAGGACTCGATATTTCCTCTGACCTAAGAGGCCTTCTCTGAACTAGACTTCGTACCTGAAGGAGTCATCTGGTGTATACCACTACCACCCTCATCATCATTGCCTTCCTCATCAGACTAGGAAGGACTATAATTATAGGCTTGAGTCTACCCAGATCTAGCAGCAGCTATCCTCGGTTGAGGCACCTCGATCTATGCATCTAGATGAACATTAAGAGCCTCAACTTACCCACTCAACTGAGTCTAAGTGTCACCCGAGTGCTGATTATTAGTAGGCTCGTCAACAAGTTGCCTCTTGAAGGATTTAATTACTGTATGTTTTCTTTTGGGGGCCATGATATCTAAAGAACAATCATAAACAAACCATAATCCTCCCAAAACAATCAACAAATGGAACACAAGAAAATAAGAAAGAGAACTAGGATCAGCTACAGGTGGGTGATACAGGAGCCAGGTTTGATTCAAAGTTGGAACTATGAGTCATATGATGGTTCTGTAGACCAGAAATGCACGATCAATAAGGAACACTAGAATATTGTATGAGACTCATTCACGACTTGTAACTTCGGTTACAAGTTGTACACAGGTTTCATATAAAGTTCGAGGGAGCAAACCTAAATCAAGCAAGAGTACATGGGACCTATCTACGATTCGTAGAGGGATCTATGACTTCCCACTAGAGGCGATTACAATTTGTAGACACATCTATGAGTCATAAAAGACTCCCGTAAATAAGAAAAATAGTTTCTTGAAATACCTCAACTTAGCACACAGACACTCGAACACTTTAAATACCATCCTAAAAGCATTGAAGAAAGTTCATAAACATTCATATGCTAAACAAAAATTAAACCATACCCAAAATCATGGTGTCAAAACAAAAATTTACCCCATCAACAAGGATTTATCAATAAATACCCAATGGTTCAACCAATTCCCAAATCATTCCAACATGCACCTGTATCACTAACGCCCCTCCCCCCAAATCAAAGTCAATAAGCATATAATCTCATTCAAGATCATTTGGGGTGAAGTTCAACAAGAACAACAAGAAATGATCACCCTTAGACTTCAACTAAATCAAAAATGACCCAATCCTAACCACACCCTTGAGCAAAAGGTAATCAACTAATAGTCCTAAAAAATTTCAACCATTCACTCAAACGAGGGACATGATACTATGGGCATCCAATTAGTGACCACAAGGTCATAACACCAAATTCCAGATACAACAATCAACTAACGCTATGGCAACCCTAGGTTCACATTAACAAATTACATGTGCCAAGAATATCATGCTTAAACATCTAGCCTATCACATCATCAACTCAATCAAGTTCTAACAAAATGAATAAATGATCAAAAGTAGCTTAGGAACTTACCACAAGTACTGATAAACTTTGAAGAGAAAAGTTGAAAGTGATTAATGAAAACCCTAGGTGTTGCCAAAAAATCACACCAGAAAATGGGTGTATTCACCGAGAAAGTGATGGGAAATAAAAGGGGAGAAAAGGTTTTGAAAAACTAGGAAATTAGGGTAAAAATTGGGTTAAAGTAATTTTGACCCCTTTTATTCCTTATTGGGTCGTTATTAAAATTCCCACGATCAGGTCTATGAAACCCTAACTACGAGTCCTGGCTTAGTCTATGACTCATAGGTATTGGTCTCGTAGATCACTTCATACTTAGAAAAAATTTGAAAACATACCTGGGTTCTACGAACCCCATTCGGAACTTGCAGTTAGGATTATGAGTTGTAAAGTTGGCTCATAAATGGAGTGCTGTTTTAATCTTGCTCACTATAACTCTTTATGAGACAGGACTAAGAGTCATAAAGTGCAATACAACTGGTAATCCTTGTCATACAGACTGCTTCAGATGCAAATCACAGTAAATCTGCAATTCTTGTCCAGCACCTGCACATTCTTCTCAAAACACACCACTATCCAAAATTGAACCAATCCAATGTCAAAAACAATAAGCAAAACATGATCAAAACACTACCCAAGATTCTCCAAAATGAAAATAAACCTACAAAAAAAAAAAACGAAGCAAAAACATCAAAATCTTTTGGTTTGCCTCCCAAGTAGCGCATCATTTATTGTCATGGCATGACTCAGTCATCTTGAGCACTCAAAATTTCTCAACACTTGATGAGTCCTTTTCACTAGACTTGCCTCTTTCATTATGCTACTTTGAATATGATCAATTGTGTTGAGATGAATCTGAACTGACTGTTAAGTTGTTTAATTTCCATCAAATATTGATCAACCTTTTAGTATATCTTGATAATGTCGAACTTGATCACTCTCAACATCTGCTTTTGCGTATCTTCCCTTTTTACCAATTGGGCGAGCATGTCTTCAACTTTAGAATTTCCATCTCTTCTATACTGATGGTGTGGTAGAATGAATAGTCGCTCTTATCACACTCTTCCTCATGAATTACATCCTTGGTGTGGTGGCTTCCTCGACTACTCCATGGAGTGCTTAGACCTTTTGTCTGTTTTATGAGCGTCTCCATATTTGCTCTGTTTTGTTCGAGCATTTGGAAGATTTCTACATTTATCTTTGCTTGCTCGGTGTTTCTATCTGAAGAATTCATGTAATGAATTTGTTGCTCACGTATAGGTTTACACACACAGTGGGTGTTAGCTAACTTGTCCATTTGTTTAGCAACTTCTGCAAATGTTTTCCCCAAGACTAACCCTCTAATAAGAGCATTGTCATAGGCTTGATTATCTGGGTCTAAATAATAGAAACTCACCACTAGTGTTGTATCAAAAATCCTATGGTCTGGAGCACTCATTAAGCATCCTTTTCACTGCTCCCATGTAGAATAGAGTTAATCACTAAGGAATTGCCAGATACTAATAATTCAATCCTTCTACTTTAACCTATTTGAGCTAACAAAAAGCCTCGCTAAGAAGGCCCTTTACAATTTCACCCAACTAGTGTGATCACACCATGTGGAATTCAGTAACCACAATGTCGCATTACCAGTGATGGAGAATGGGAAGACACTAAGTCCCACAGTATCCATAGACAGATGTTGTATTCCCATTACAACCCCTACAAACATATTTGACAAAGTGCAAATGGCCATGTGGATCTTTGGATGACAAGCCCACAAACAACCCATGGTCTTGCAACCTTTGTATTAGCTCATAGAAATAGTAAACTTTGGGTTAGGCAGTAAGGGTGGCAACACAATAGCTCCCGGATGTTAATGTTATTTTGAGCTATTTGCCTTGTAATCCACTGAACCTTTAAATAAATTGGAGCTAAAGGAATAACTTAACTCTTTGTATTGGGCATACAACCCTAGTGTACCCTACAAAGAAACTAAACTAACAAAAACAAAAATAAAAGTAAAATACAACAGAACTAAGAAATTAACACATGAATTATGCTACTAGTGAATCCAAATCAAAGTCTACTCATATTCCCCAGCAGCGATGCCATTTTTCTTTGATCACTCTCAAGATACGCCTCTATTTCAAGGTCAAATTAATCGTCAAAGTAATAAACCTAAAAAAGGATAGGGTCAAATCCCACAGGGAATACAGGACTTGGCATCTTGGTTCACCAATAATCGATTCAAGAGTCAACTAACTCAATTCCCTAAAAGGGAGGGGGTTTGCAATGATTGGTAGAAGATTAAACTAAATCAATAAAAAGTTGAGACAATCAAATTGGAGAGAAACTTGGGTAATTGTGTTCCCCATGATTCACTAACTTAATCTCCTTGGATAACATAACTCTCAATTAGGACATTGTATGCGGGATGATAATTTAGATTCTTCCAGCGCTCTTCAGAAGGTGATGGTTGAATTTCACTATGGGACTTGGCTGGTCTTCATAGCATGCCAAACTAACTATTACCCATTGTTCCAATCAACCTCTCTTTTGTCGGGTTTGATTGATTAGATGAGAACACATCATCGAATTCTATTAAATATTCTCTTTCCTTATTCATCACTACCTAGATCGAGATCTTGACACTAAGCAAGATCTAATATTGGCTACCATTAGAAAACATACAAAATGAAGAGAAATGGCTAATACATGCAAATACCCAACTCAAGAATTGCTCAATATCTAGGTTTTCTAAGTTAGATTCTCATGGTTCCCACAATCCCTAGTTGTGGGTTTAGCTTCTCATGTCTTGGGCAAATAAATGAACAATGAATAGAGAAGAGATAGTTAATCACTTACCCAAGAAGATTGATGAACAAGAAAAGCCACTTTGAATTAAGAATCACCAGCTTGAAAAATGTATTGAATCCACAAGTAAATGTCTTCTCCAAAATTTAATCTCTAAAAATAAACCCCAAAAATTAATCCTAAAATTTTGTGCTCCCTATTCTCTGTATTGTCCCTCTCTAATCTGTGCAAAAACATAGGCTAAAAACCTAAAATATAATATTTACAGTAGTTACATGCAAGTGCCTAAATTAATTATTAAAACTGGTGGGCGCCTGATATGAGTCACAGTTACGACTCGTAACTCGTATCACGAGCCATAATCAGGTTTTTGTGGTAGGCTCCTTCAATCTTGGACTTCACTAATATAGAACACTATTATGAGTCGTAGTCTGCTTTATGACTCTTGCTGATCTCTCATAGTCTTCAACTATCTTTCTTGGTCTATGTTCAATCAACACTTGAGATCAGTATGGGTCCTCCATTTACGACTCGTAGAGGTTACTGCGAGTCGTAACTAAGCCTCATGTTGCTAACTTTCAAGTTATTAGATATTGCATTTAAGCACTGGAAATCCCTACGGGACTATCTCTATGACTTGTAGAGGGTCTTATATGTCCTAAAAACTATGAAAACTTGCACTTTTCCCAAAATTATGCCAACCTACTTTTCTTGCAAAAACAAATAGAAAACACATAAAAATCATAAAAGTCATTTTAAGAACATACAAAATCCTATGTTTTAGGCATTATATGTGTTATATTTTAGTAGCACGTCAAGACTGCAAGCAAACATTTGTTTGGAATGTGTAGACTACTTAAGGTAATCATCCATGAGTTAAAAAGTAATTATAGATGTGAAGTACTTGAAGGATGTTGCCACTCCAGCTATGATGCATGCAACGATGGTTCAATAAAAGACTGATCCAAAAGTACCTGCTCCGAGGAAGCAAATTACATAGTTGCATGGGTAACCGAGAATTATATGAGATGAGGAAGAAATTTCATAGATGATTGTAAATGAGGATTTGCAATATGTATTTATTGAAAAATATTCCTATGGATGGCCTAATTTTCATGAACTAAGGAGAATTACCAAGACAATGCGAAATCAAAAGTGAATATTCAATAAGATATTTGAGTAATAGATACATCTTAATACAAGCTTCTTGTATTGAGGATTATGTACATCTATTATCAAAGCTGATTTTTTAAATTGAACATAAAAATTGAAATTATCCAATAAGAACCCTTAAATGGGACCCATTGTTTAATCCAAAGGAAGAAACTACGATTGTAATAGCCAGGATATTGTTCCCGTCTCTACCACCAAATGTTTTTGGTAAAAAGATAATCTTTTTACTTGCATCGGTAGTAGGTAAACCTTTGCAGGTTGACTTGGCCACCAAAATCAAAACATGGCCTAGTTGTACAAGGGTCAAAGTGGAGGTGGGATTTCCCTAAGCGAATTAATATTGGGCTTCAGAGCATAATGACTGCGGAAATCAAAGAAAAGTGGGTTGATATCACATATGATTATATGCTAAACTATTGGAAGAAATGCAAGCTACACGAACATAATGAGAATGATCGCTAGGTCATTCACCTAAAATTATATCTGAAGCAAAAGGAGGAGGGTTAGAAGAAGGATGCTAAGATGAAAGAAACACCAATTAAGGACATAGTGGCTCAAGAGGAATTTAAGGAACAAAGAAATAAAAGAGTTGGGGGTAAAGGTATGAGCAACAGATGGATTATCACACAATAATGGAATGCTAGGGAAAACAAGAAGCAAGGTGATAATGTTGTTGACACCAACAAATTTGAAGTGCTGGAAGTTAAGGATATAGAGGACAATGTTCCACCTCAAGCTTATTTGGATAAGGCAGTGCAACCTGTAGGTGCTTGTGATACGAAAGCTTGGGTACTGGAGACCTTTAAGGACACACCAAAGAAGACTAACATTACCAAGGAAGATGAAGAATCACAGATAAATAAGAATACAGACACAATTGGGGAGTTTGTAAGTTGCTCTAAAACTGACGCACACAATGCTACTGGCTTAGAAGCTAAGGAAGATAAGGGTAAGGGATGAGCAATAAAGGAAACTGAGAAGATCATCCCTGGAGAGGTCTTATCGGATGCAACACCTAATGTAGGAGGTGGAAAGAGTGGACAAGCCACTGGATCCAAAAAGGGTTGCTGATAGTACAGATGATATACAGAAGGTATACAAAGAAGGGAATAATGAAACATAGAATACAAAAAAGGATGAGCTGGAGGACAAGATTATTATAGATAATCAATGAGGTCACAAAAGCAATAGACTTATCTCCGAGACATAATAAGGAGCTTCATAATTCAGCAAGAAGTGGCAAAGCTACAAGGACAAAATTGAGTCAAATCACTACAAGGAGTAATTCAACTAGATCATTACCTTATAAATAATGGACACGATCTTATTCTGGAACACAAAGTCTGTTAATACTCAAGAATCTTTTGACAAATGTATAGACCTTAATAGAAGGAATAAATATATATCCATTACTCTATTCAAACTTTTTCAAGGTCCTTAACACATAGATGATTATAGAAGAAGGTTGAGAATGGATCACTCTTTGGTCAATGTCTCAGCTAAAATATGGGTTTTCTGGAAGATAGAGTGGGATTGAGATGTTGTCAGTGACACAATACAAGAGCTCTCAGTTAAATTTAAAGACAGAGGAAGTCAAAGAGATTTTTTCATCACATCAGTCTATGCAAGATGCAGTGCTTTGGAAAGATTAGAACTGTGGGATAACATGGAATACATATCAGAGGGAATGGTTATCCATGGATTATTGCAGGAGACATTAATGTGATATTGTGTAAGGAGCACAAACTGGGTGGCCTGCTAGTTACATCTTAAGAGACTATTGAATTTACAAAGTGTTTGAATACATCTAATCTTACAAAAATTGACTACATTGGAAGTACTTTTACATGGTGGAATGGGAGAATTGAGTAGGACAACATATTCAAGAGGCTGGATAATGTGGTTGTAAATCATGAATTATAGTAGCTTTTCCCTGATAGTAAGGTACATCATTCAGGGAGACTAGGTTAAGATCATGCTCCTCTACAGGTTATTTGCAAAAACAATGGAGAAGAGTATGCTAAACCTTTCAGATTCCATTTTTGGACAAATTACCCAAAGTTCATAGAAGTGGTGCAACAAAGCTGGACCGAGGATGTTCAGGGCAGCCCATTCTATAGAGTGCAGAAAAAGTTAAAAAGACTTAAGAAGTTACTGATTACTTTGAGCAAACAAACATATGGCAACTTCTTTAGGAACATTGGAAGATATTGCTAGGGTGAAAGAAACACAACTGTATATTACTCCTTCGGAGGACAACAAAAAAGAATTGAAAAAGGCTAAAGAAAATCTCAAGCAATACTATAAAATAGAGGAAGAATATTAGAAACAAAATGCAGGGATGCAATGGTTTAAAGAAGGAGATAGAAACACTAAATTCCTCCACTCCTATTTTAAAGAAAGATGAATTAAATTGGGGATCAATGTGATAAACAATTACATAGAAGAAATATTCCAGGACACTAACAGGATTGAGAAAGAGGATATCAAAACATTCAAAAGGCAATTTACTGAAGAGTCTAGGAATGCTGATTATTCAATGTTAGAAGTTATTCCAAAAACAATACTAGCAAAATAGAACTAGCAAATGACTAGAGACCTACATATGATGAAGTTGAAAATGTTATCTTTAACATGAGCAGAGATAATGCAAGTGGGTCTGATGTCTATTCTAGTGCCTTTTTGCAAAAGTGCTGGGATATTATAAGTCAAGGCATTGTTCAGATGGTCATGGATTTTTTTAGTGGGAGTGAGTTACCTAAATTTATCTCCCATACAAATGTAGTACTTATCCCTAAGAAAGAAAACGTGTTGAGTTACAACGACCATAGAACCAAAAGTCTCAGCACTATTGTGAAAAAATATCACAAAGGTTCTATGTAGTAGGATTGAAGAGGTAATTATTGAGAATATTTCCAAAAACCAAATAGGTTTTATAAAAGGCAGAAGCATTGCAGAAAATGTGCTTCTGGCACAAGAGCTGATAAGAAACATCAATAGAAAAACATGTATCACAATGTGGTGGTGAAGACGGATATGGCTAAAGCATATGACAGAGTATCATGGATATACCTGACTAAGGTCAAGAGAATATTTGGTGTCGATGAAAGAATCACTTATATGGTTTGGAGACTAATTTCTAATAATTGGTACTCCACACTAATCAATGGAAAGTCATTTAGTTTTTTCAACTCCTCAAGAGGGCTAAAACAAGGGGACCCACTATCCCTTGCTCTATTCATTATAGCAGCAGAGGTCTTATGTAAAAGTCGTAACAGATTGAATAATGATATGGAGTTTAAAGGATATGGCTTACCAAGATGGAGTCGAAATATTAACCACTTATCCTTTGCTGATGGTGCCATATTATTCTATCCCAGTCACAAGAAGTCTATGGAGAGAATGATGACAGTTTTGATGAGGCACGAATTTGCTTTTAGGTTAACTTAACAAAAAGCTACCTATATTTGCATTAAAAAAAGTCCCAAATTAGAGTTGCTCAATACATGAAACGTTTTATTGGAATTGCTCAAGGAGATTTTGCATTCACATACTTAGGGTATCCAATCTTTTATAGGAGTAGGAAAATTATATATTTTGAGGAGTTAACTAGAAAGGTGGTTAAAAGAGTAATGGGTTGGCAAAATATATTGTTGACAATTGGGGGAAGATATATTTTAGTTTTGAATGTATTACAATCTATTCCAATATATTTGTTGTCAGACTTGAATCCTCCTAAAGATGTAATAGAACAATTACACAAAATATTTGCAAAGTTCTTCTGGAGTGGAGTTGGTGAACTCAAAGGAAAACATTTGGTGGCTTGATAGAAATTATGTTACCCCAACAAGGAGGGTGGGTCGTCACAATCCAATCCTAGGGCTTAAACGTGAGCGGCGAATGGGGAACTCGAAAAAGCCTCAAACAAACCTCATAGCATATCATTACACATCCTTGGTCGCGAAAACAAATAAATTGACAATAATAGATAAGCATAAACAAAGAGATTTGGGAGTAAGGATTGACTTCCATATCATAACATCAAGAAAATAGGAGAGTCAAGGCTCATAACATAGATACATAACATATCCAACAACACCTCTCCTATATAGATAAGAGCGGGGGACAAGACAAGAAACCGAGCTCACCCTCATAGTTAATACATAACCAAAAGAAAGACAGTCTTAATACATAGCAAGAGATCATAAGCAACGTCCTCGAAATGGAGGACATACCAACAAGCTTGAGAAACAATCGTACTAGCCACTTGGAGGAGCAGGATGAGAAAGTGGTGCTTCAGATCCTACATGGTGACATCATATAGGCAAAGAGTATACGTTAATATGTTTGAATGTACTTAGTATGTAGGATGTAATGCAACAAGAGATAGCCATCATAGTCAAAGTGCATAGAGATAAACAATAGATATCAGAGTATCAATATGACATGTATGATCAATGCTTAAGTGAAATATGCTTACATAGAACATGATATATGAGTAAGAACAGACCACTAACTATTGGTGGATCGTCATATCCTACCACCCTTGGTGATCTGAGTACAAACCCCCCGATAGGTTACCAAGGTACAAACCCCTCGACAGTTTAGTGGATCATCACGCGCTTGAACCCATGGTGCCGGAGTACAAACTCTCGATAGGTTGGTGAATTGTCGCATCCTACCACCCGTGGTGCTAGAGTACAAACTCCCCAATAGCTGGTGGATCCTCACGCCTTACTACACGTGGTGCCAGAGTACAAACCCCCCGATAGGTTGATAGGTACAAACCCCTAACAAGGTTAACGGATAATCGCACCCAACCACCCATGGTGCTGGATTACAAGCCCCCTAATAGGATGATGGGTACAAACCCCAAACAAGGTTACCTGGTGCACAACCCCTGAGTATGGAATGGTCACATTCCAATACTATATAAGAGAATAATATACATATACATTTATTTCATCATCATATAGTCATGATATACATACATAAGTTTCATCATCATATAGTCATTCAATGCATAAGATATGCATTGGACGTCCAATTCCTCAAGAATCCATAATCGGAAATTTTATCACAACTTAGAGGGTGAATAATGCTAGTGTAAAACTATGTAATTCAAGAGTGAAATCATACTAGAAAATTCAATGTAAAACCTTCAATATATACTTGGTAATACACTTAAACTATATACATCAAAACCATTCATCAATTCTCACAATAGACCTTAGATTCATAGCTCAAAACATAGTAAATCAGTCACAATTTCATAAACCCCAACATAGAGTGTAGTGAATTTCATAATAAAAAAGTCCCATGAATAAATCAACTTTAATTCATGCAATTTTAAGTAAAAGAGATCTTGGGCTTCATGGTTGAAAGGAACTCATGAACGAAACCCACATACGTTATATTTGGAGATGAACTTGATGAAGGTTAGAGATGGAGACTTGAGGCTTGGTTGAATTCCTTAAGATTTGGAGAGTGTTTTGGCACTTGAATCTTCAGAGAAATATAAGCCTAAGTGTTTTAGTGAGTATTGGGGAATGATTAAAATGATATGAGGGTGAAAAATGGCTACGTGTAAGTATTTTCATGTGTGGAAGGATTAGGCGTAAGACTTAAAATTCTTGGACCAAACTTAAAAAATGGCACCAAAATATACAGGGTGGCGTCGCGACAATAGCGCACTTCATTTACTGGAATTTGCAACTTTGAAATTCGAAATTGCGGAATCGTGAGCTCTAAATTCGGAGTTAGACCATTTCCCCCCTAAATGTGACCCCTTGAATAAGAATATGGAATCAAATTTCTGAAATAACGGATGAATTTTGAGATACATAGAAAATACGATTTCGGATACTTTCGAGGCACATTTTCCAGCACTTATTGGGGTCGCTACAATATCTCCCCCTTGGGAACATTCGTCACCAAATGTCAAAGAAACGTATGTGAGAAGAGTAATCATGAACAAATCATCCCCAACAATAATGCAACAACACACTTAAGACACTACTTTCAAAATCTCAACTTAACTGTAAAATTACCATGAACCCTTCAATATAAACATAAATGCATGCAAATGACTTAGGGGCTGAAATATAAGATTTGGAATCATGAAAGGATTTGGTGTGTTATCATAAGCTTGAATGGAATGAAAGAGGTACGAATGTTGCTTCTCCATGCCCACTTCGGCTCCCCGAGAGATTCTCTCGACTTGACGATTCTTCTAATGGGCTTTGACGAACAATACACCCTCACAAATCAACCTTTACTCATATCTACCCTACTTTCCATCAGAACTTCTCATAAGTCCACTCATCCTATACAATGACCATAACCTCAAAAGGTTCCATAACACTTGAATCACGAACATACCTCCTCAATCCTAGAAATATGAAGAACCGGACGAACCATATCCGTATCCATTGTCGCTTCCTATTCGTTGAAACCTCACTAACCCCTCTCAACACCTCATGAAGACTCACAAACCATAAATTCAATCCCCTCATTACTGGGGCAAACCACACCTTTCATGAGAAAAACCTTCAATTAACCCCAATCACTAACTTCAAATTCAAATTTGAGTTCTCTTCTTCTCACTTCAACATAGGATTTTTGAATACTTTTGGCGGTGCCCAACCTTTCCCTATCTCCATAGCATCCATACCCAGATCCGAACCCAACAAAGCCATATCTCCCACTTTAAACCACCCAATTGGTGATCTACAACTCCTACCATAAAGAGCCTCAAAGAGGCCATACCGATGTTAGAACGATAACTATTGCTATAGGCAACCCAATCCATGGAAGATGATCATCCCAACTACTCTTGAACTCCAATATACAAGCCCTACGCATATCCTCGACTAATCTCACCAACTAATAAATGTACAATTTAGTATATTCTTTGGCACCATAAGTATTCTTAACCAGTATAAAGTGAACCAATTTCATCACCCTATCAGCCACACCCCAAATAGAATCAAAACGCTTTTTAGTCTTGAGCAATCCAATTACAAAATTCATGTTAATTACCTTCCACTTCCAAGTAGGAATCTCTATATCTTAGGTTAGGTCACCTGGTCTTTGATGTTCATCTTTAACTTGTTGCAACTATGACAATCAAAAATAAATTTGGCAATGCCCTTGTTCATGCTATCTAACTAATACACATATCTCAATCTCTATATATTTGCTAGAACCAAGGTGAATGGAGTAAGAAGAATTATGGCTTCATCAAGACCAAGCCATCAACAAAAGGTACACACAATCTGCCTTAGTACCTAAGAGCACTATCTCCCCCTTAGGAGAAAACCTCTACCTTGCTATCCTTCACCAAAGCCTTCAATCCTATCAAGGAAAGATCAAGATCCTGCTTTGCTCATACCCCATCGACCAATGAAGATTTAGAACCACCACCAAAAACAACAACACCATTATCAACCTCTTCAAACCTTCCCCCAATCTAGCCAACCGATGCACCTCCCTAGCCACCTCTTTTATCACCACCATCATCATGAGCTAGGCTACCCATAGACACCCTCCTCAAAAATCCATCACAAAATTAGTCTTACTAGGATGATAATGCACACTCATATCATAATCGTTAAGAAGTTCTAACCACCTCCTTTGTCTCAAGCTAAGATTCTTTTGGTGAACACTTATTAAAACTCTAGTGGACGGTAACCACACCAACATGCACCCCATACAACTGAAGGTCACAGATAGGATAATCCTTCTCTTGCATCTCAAATTGTCTAACAACATAGGCTATCACCTAGCCATGTTGCATCAATACACAACCCAAACCAATCTGAGAGGTATCACAATACACCACAAACCTCCAATAGTAGCCCGTTAAGCCCCCAAAGCTCGTAATATCTGATGGGGGTCAAAGGTCCAGGCTAGTTTCTATTCACATATGTCTCAGTAAGATCAATCTTAATACTATCCTCCGATGCCACATGACCTAGATTTGCACTTCACCATATTTCTCACTTCACATACTTAGCATGCAACTTCGCTTAAAGATTTGCAACACTACCCCCAAATGGTTCTCAAGCTCTAAATAAATCCATACTTTATCACTAGAGACCACCACAAGCAGAACAAGGTAGGGACTAAAGACTCAATTCATGAAACCCATAAACTTAGCTGGTAAGTAAACCAACCAAACAACTCCAACATACTCAAAGGCTCACTCTTATTCTGAAAGATCACTTAGGGATAACACCTATCCTCACCATCACTTGAGAACTAAACTTGAACCAAAGATCAAGCATAGAAAAGAGACTAACCCATTGTAGTTGACCAAATAGATCTCCCATTCTTAACTATCATATTACAACCTTACGGGTTCTACAATCAAAAGAGGCACAATATGCAAGTAGCCGAACCACCTCAAGACCTACAATCCAACCAAGTTCAACAAAAATTACAAGATAAGACTGTATGCAATAAGAACATGGGGAAACCCTTTGAGATAAATTATACCCTAAGACAAAAAATGGACTTACCCCTTTGCACCCACCTTACAGGTTCCCACTCAAGGATGGATTAATAGGGAATCAGAATATGAATCTCCGGTCCCTCCATTAAAGGGGGACTCAACAGCAACACAACTAATCCATGCCAAGCATAGCATCAAAATCCACCACACTAACCCAAGAAGTCACAAGGCAAGACCTAAGACAAGATGAACACGGAACAAGACCTATGAACATTCTTAGGAACAATATACTCAACAAAGAGGTAGACACAAAAGGTTCACATAACCACTCAAGAACACAAGAAGCCCACTAGCAACCAAAAGGAATCAGGGAACCCCGATCCATCAAAATTAAAACCTTCAAATTACCTGTTGAGTATCATGCCAAGCCTAGTAACCCCTAAAGGGTATGGTTGAGAACGTCGATGATCGTCTTTATGATCTTTATAGGACCTATGGGCAATGCCTCATCTTATGATCTATTTCACCATATCCAAAACACACAATCGATCCGACTAAGCAATCTCTCGAGTGGTACCTTCCACACTTGTTGCATGTGGAGGAGCTAGTCCATCAACACCTTCACCATGATAGTTGTGGCTGACCACCACATCCTTGGTAACCCTCTTGCTTAGAACATTGTCTAACTCTTGATCTTGGAAGCTACCATCAAATTGAGCCCTTTTGGATCCTTTACTAACTTTCCCATTACGAAATGAGGTCTCGGGGGCACTCACTTTTTGATCGAGGTGAGTTGCCAACTTTGTCGACACTTTGTCCAATACCCATAGAGCATTGTGAACCTCCAAATTCGTCATATCGCCATCCTACATAGCTTGAGACATATCCTGTAATGCAACGGTTATTGATTAGCAATAAGCCTTAGGGGACCTAACATTATCGCAGAACAAAGATCATGAAGAATTGAATCATTTCCTAGAACGTCTCACAACCTCCTCTTCACAGTTGTGGCATGCTTTACAACCATGAATAAGATAGTAATCGGTGCATTGGACGCTGAGGATCTAACAACCTAGTGCGTTAATACCATCTTTGTCACGACCCAAGCCTAGGGCCTAGACGTGATCGGCAAATGGGGAACACAAAAAAGCCCCAAACAAGCCTTAGAGCATATCAATACACATCCTTAGTTGTAGAAGCAAATAAATTGACAATATTAGATAAGCATAAACAAGGGGATTTGGGACTAAGGGTGGACTTCCATATCATAACATCAAGAAAACAGGAGAGTCAAGGCTCATAGAATAGATACATAATATGTACAATAATACCTCTACGACATAGATAAGAGCGGGGGCAAGCAATCGGGCTCACCCTCAAAGTCAATACATAACAAAAGAAAGATTGTCTTAATACCAGCAAGAGATCATAAACAACGTCCCCGAAACAGAGGACTCACTAATAAGCTTGAGAGACAATCGTACTAGCCACGTAGAAGAGGAGGATGACCAAGTCGGTGCTTCGGTTCCTACATGGTGACATCATGTAGGCATAAAGTATGTGTTAGTATGTTTGAATGTACTAAGCATGTAGGATGCAATGCAACAAAATATAGGCATCATAGTCAGAGTACAGAGAGATAAACAATAGATAGCATAGTATCAATATGACATGTATGATCAATGCTTAAGTAAAACATGCTTGCATAAATCATAATATATGTGTAAGAAGTGAGCACTAACTCTTGGGGATCGTCACACCATACCACTCTTGGTGACCGGAATACAAACCCCTCGATAGGTTAG
>JAOTQR010115375.1:0-25000 GCA_025774065.1 Solanum ossicruentum | reverse complement strand
GAAAAAGTTAAATTTTTACCACCCTACCATCACCTACTCCCCAACCCCCACCCCCACTCCCATATTTTTTTTAAAATAAAAAAGTTTAAATCTTTTCACCACCTCACCCACCACTTCCACCCTACCACCACCACCCCCACTAAACCCCCTACCCAAACCCTAATTTTTTTCTAAAGAAAAGCTTTAAAAAAATAAAAAGAAATAAAAAAATTTTCACCTCCCCCCCACCATCCAATTCCACCCTAACCTCGTATATATGGACCATAGAAGTTTCTATGGGCTGTCGATTAACTTGTGGATGACTTTGGCAGTATTATAAAAAGGGTTATTTTGTTTTTTTTCCACTCTTGCAAATCCTAAACTTGACAATTTTATACCAAATTAAGTCCCTAAATATATCTATTCAACCTTTTTACTCTAAAAAAACATTCTAAAACTTAGAGCAAGCTTTCAAGGGTAGAATAATCTAGGGCTTTAAGAGAATCTTGTGAGTTCTTTCAAGCTATTCCAAGACTCAAAACTTCCAAGTATGTAAGGCTAACTCGAACATGGATTATATTCTTCCATGTGCCCCATAACCCAGATTTATTGAATTATGAACGCATTGAGTCTTCTATGAATGTTTCTTGAAAGTTTTTCTTAAATCTTAATGTATTCCTATATAATTTTGCATGAATAATAGCTTTTATGAATTAAACACTTGAAATAGATAATTTTACTTTTCTACATGAACCCTAGAATGAATTCTTGTTATTTTACATATTGTACTTAAATGGGTATGCATGAGTTGATTTGATCATGAAGAGTGTATAGAATTCCTAAATATTACAACTCTACTTTTGTTTTCTAAATTCTATGAGTTGGAATGATGGATGATAGAGAATCTTTATGAGCAATAAGTTAATCCTAAAAGAATGTTCCTAACCAAAAAGAGTTGAAGTCGATGTGATCAATTGAAGGATCATTGGCAGAATGCACAATAAGAGTCAACAACATAAGAAAGTTCCTAAACATCCCATAGCCTCCTAGAGATAAGCCATAAACTTTTCTGCACTAATCCATTGGGCTCTACTAGATGATAGGTCTATACAGATGAGACTTGTGAATGAGACCAGTGTACCTTAGACTTTGATACCAACTTGTCATGATCCAAGTCTCGATCATGCTGGAGCCTGTTAGAACCCAATAGACCATGGACTAAACGGCTACTGCCTCAAAGGACTATGTCTAGGGGACCGCCCCTCCCCCCTTCTACAAGCAAGATCAATTCAACATGCCAATTCACACATCTTCCGCAGAGTACCAGCACCAACCCTATGAGCTAACTTTCCATTTGAAGGCAAAGAGCTGCGAGCAAGCTACTTACCTACCCCAGGTTACCTGTCTTAGCATTTAGTCAAGACCATAATCAATGCAATAGTATAATAATTGTAACTACCCAAAACTTGGAAGTCAATTATCTTGAGCTACGATAGATAGAAATACATACTGATATACATATTCAACAAAAAAAATATAATATACAACCCAGAAGTGCTCGTACAAGTACATAATACTATTGTACAAGGCTAAAGTTTGAAAGCAAAAGACAGCCAATCAAAGGAGGAGACTGTGATGAAGCCATTGACAGTTCATCTAGTATTTCATGTCTCTATGCTCAGCCATTACATTCCAAATGAGTCATATGTGATTTCTTATGATTCAGTTGAGTTGGGTTCGAACTTGTCATATGAGGAGGAGCCAATAACTATTTTGGATAGGAAGGTCTGCAGGGAGGACCAAGGACATACCTTTAGTGAAAGTTCAGTGGCGGCACCGTCCTGTTGAGGAGGCTACTTGGTAGCTTGAGTCAGATATACAAGCTAGATATCCCAGTCGTTTTGAGGCTTCAAGTACCTTTCTTTCCTTTACGTTTGAGGACTAATATTATTTTTAGTGGTGAATGATGTAAGGACCTTACCGATCATTTTTGAGATTACCTATGAGAATTACTAATTTCCCTTTTATAAGTTGCTTTGGACCTATGTTGATTTATCTGTATTATTGGAACAAAGATCTTGTGTTTGAAAAGTGGAAAATTTGAGCTTTTACATTTTTGGAAGCTTAAGTTATTAAAAAGTGAGTTTTTGTATCATTCTGATTTTCGGGTGTTAGAATAAAAATCTATCTATTCCATTAACTCTATAATATCAAATTTGGTCTAGGAGAATTGATAAAACTGAAGTTGGAGCCAAAATAGAGATTTCATATCCAAAGTTGCATTTTTAGTTGATTTCAGAACCTAAGTTTGACTTTGGTCAACATTCAGAGTTCGAAAGATTGAATTGAAATTTTGACAGTTCCAGTGAATTTGTATGGTGAAACTAATACTAAAAATAGTCTCATTGTATTTTTTGAATTTTTCAAAGGCAATTTTGGTGTTTTGAGTTTTGAATAGTTTTAACGAGCTTCATCAGTAACTGGGTTGAGGAGACCTCAGAATTGAATTCTTATAATTTTATTGAGTCCAGATCGTTATTTTTGATGGGGTTACATGTCTGGTTTGTACATATTGCATTCTAAATGGACCTCGAGGGTCCATTCCAAGTTGAAAATTAAGTTGGTTTGTTGATCTTGGTAAATCTGGTGCAGCCCCTCAAGATATTTTGCGTTCGCGGAAAAGGAGACTGCGTTCGTGGAGGTCTGGGAATTTTGATGTTGGTGTTCCCAAAGCATTTGTGATCTTCCCCTCAGCGTTCGCGGAGTTCTACCAGGCTTCCTTTTTGCATTCACAGAGTATTATTTTGCCTGAGATAGTTTTTATCCGAGAAAATACCATTTTTGATATTTTTTTCAAGCTTTCTTGGGGGATTTTTGACAAGGACTTTTGTGGAAAACTTTGGATAAGTGTTACTATCTTCAAATTAATTAATTTCCATTACTTTTCTCTTGATTTTGTCTTGAATTTCATGATTTTGGATGTTTAAAATTGGGCTTTCCATGATTTTAATTTGGAAACTTTAAAAGTTCATTTCTCCTTTAATTTAAGCTCAATTTCAATGGGGTTTTCACCCATGAACTCCTTTCTAGCACAGAATCATAATTTCCAGTCAATTTCTAGATGCGTGAACCCCATAATTTAACCCTAATTTTGACCATCTTTCTCCTAAGTCCAATTCATGCTAATATGCGTATCAAAATTCATCTCTTGATACGTGTTATCTATTATTGATAGTAGTTGATTGATTTGAGCTTAATTTTGGAGGCTTGATTTTCCGGAAGCTTGGTTCAAGTGCGATTTCTGCATCGAGATAGGTTCAGCTAACCTTTTTGGGAATGGATTATAGTTACTGGATATGTTTATATCATAATTGTAAGTTTTGAATTGTTTCATGAGTAATTTGTTGGTATGATTATATTTTAGTGAAATTGTGAAGTCAGATATATTGGAATTTGGTGTAATTTGGGAATTTGTCGGTAAATTGAGAAGTATTATTGAGATTTGAGATTTTTTAATGTTATTGTGATATTGTTGGACTTGTGATACCATTTGGGAAATTTTGTGATAATTGATGTTATTTGAGATACTTTATGGGAATCATGCATATATTTTGAGACTTGTGAAGTCCGGTATCACCGATATACTCAGTTATGGGTGAGAGTGGTGATTTCAGATATGTTGATGGTTTGTAATACTAGTTGTGACATTTGGCATTTCCTTTCTAATTAACTTCTATGGTTATTATTTATTGGTTGTTGTATTGTATTATTATCTTATACATTGATTTGTGCATTGACATGCATTCACTCCATGTTTCTTTGCACCACCCCTTGACCACGCGAAGGTGGCAAGGATTGAGATATTGTACCACTTTCTACAAAATTCCTTGACTATGTGGAGGTGGCAAGTGAGAGATGGTACCACTTTCTAAACCCTTGAGCACAAGGAGGTGGTAATATTGAGATATTGTGATAGAGATATTTTAGTACATGGTCTGCAAGGTCCCCTGGGTTTTATCTGGTAGCTTTAGCTCGGTAACTATGTATACTGAACTGTGATAATTGTTATTCCACCCCATGCATTGCATTCATACATTTCATTTGCACTACATCATTGATCATTCTTGCTAACCTTGCACACACACATACACACACACAAACATACATACATACATATATATATATATATATATATATATATATATTGCCTCTTCCTTGCAGGTGAAAAGGTTCTTAGTTATTACATGCTTATCTAATTTCTCCTACCCAGTTGGTTGAACCTATAGGTATATTTTGGTGTACTCACCCCTAATATATTTCCTCCCTGCAGATCGAGGACAGGGACTCCCTCGTGGTAGTTTATTTATTTAAGTGGAGTTTTCTCATCTTTTCCAGACTACAGTGATAACGCTCATACTTTGAGTCGTTGTTGTACTGTTTAGACTTATTCTTGGCTTTCATATCAGACTTTGTATTTCCTTTCTTCAGATAGTTTGTATCTACTCTATTATACTATATTTAAAAGCTCTTGTACTCATGACACCAGATTTTGGAATTTTAAATGAAGTGTTTTGGTTATTCTATTTTAATATTTCTTCCTTTAGTTACTATTTGATTTTGGGTCATGACAGGGCTTGAGGTGGGATTCGGTCCGAAAATCCAAAGTGCTTCCCAAGGAAATTCCGGTAGCAACCTCTAGTCCAAAACTATGTGCCCCCGTAGGTTGTCTTATTGGCCTAGCTGTTGAATCCATATATAGCTCATGACGTTAAAATATTCTCATGGAGTCTACCTCAGCAAGTAGCCTCTCTCTTCTCAATGTGGTGTTACATCAGATTCTATGTTATAGCTCACAAGGTCTTATTGTCAGTTAAAGTGGTATTCAACAAATTGATTATATTTACTATCAAGCTTTTATTATGACTTGATGTATGGATCATCTTTTATAAATTCATGATTTTTCTTCAAAATCAAATTGATTATTGGTCTACATCTCGTGAGTCATATCCTACATTATTAAATGTTTGCTTCAATTACACACGCACTTAGTACATCCAAAGTACTAATGCATACCGTCTTTTGTCTATATTGTATTATATATAGGGTCTGATGCTCCTTCTCATGCTTTCCATGGCTAGCTTGTATCATTGACTTGAAGTACTTTTGGTAAGTCCCCATGATTCAAGGGCAAGCCCATTGTTTTGTTTGTTATTTTAAGATTACCTTTCTTACATTGAGGGTAAACTAGGGCTTGTCCTATGCCCCTGCCTATTGATACTAGAGGCATGTTTAGATAGAGCTTATGGTGTAATCTTGTTTATCCAAAAATTGACTTGGTTCTCTTATGGTCTAGGCTATCTTAATTGAGGCTTTACTTTCGCTTTCCTTATATTGTTGCTTACACTTATTACCTCATGTATGCTGAAAGGATTAGTACCCCTAAGCTTCTAGTGCACTAGGTTCAATGAACAGTACCAATGAGTTTGCGAAAGCAATAACGAAAGGCAAACAACTTATAATGGAAAAACACCTTGATCAAGGGTGAAACAACCACTACCTACACTCGTAGGATTTCAACAACTTCAGTGACTTTAGACGAACAATGTTCAACTCTTGAAACAGACTCAACTTTTGAGAGTCAACCCACTCTCAAGCAACAACTATCATGAAGAAAAACAAAATAACTTCTTACAATTTTTGTCACTAAACAAAGACTCTAAAAAGATTGTCAACCAGAATTGAACAATCAAGAAAAACCTAACTCTAGATCTTGCGTGAGTACTCTTACCAAGTTCCCGTGCTTCTGCTGAATACTCTCACTGACTTCTGATTGCAAAAGCTATGTCTTCTAGGGTTGATGATTGTATTTATATTGAACCCTAGAGACCTTCCATATGAGATTCCTTTCTTGAGTAGGGCACACCATTATTTTCCATAAAGGAGTCTTTTTCCTAAACTACTACCTTTACCATATCTCGTAGTGATTCTATTTTCATAAATAACACTCCGATTCTGATTGGGGCTCTGCATGTCTTCACTAGCGCACATATGATGGACCTAGTTCCTCATTCTACTATTGTTGGATTCATTTGTCATCATCAAAATAGTATAGCCATACCTGCAAAAATTCTAACAAGTTCCCCCTTTTTGATGATGGCACACCTATATGCATACATAAGACCATTCAAAGCATAACTTTTCCCTTTTGACATCACAAAAAGACAACAAGCAATAGTACAAGTCAATTAACAAGAACATTAATTGACAAAAAACCAGAAGTAGCAGTTAACACAAATGCATTAAAACTGAGGATATTAGCCATCTATTTAGCATAGAGAAACACATCATAATAAGGAAGAAATAGATATCCACAACTAAAAATATCAGGCAAGCACCAGAGCTCATATAAGCATCCACAAAAGAACTTATACAAACCTTAAAAAATTATCTATAGCAGAGTTAAAAAAAGGTACAACAAAGGGTTAATAATGGCTGAGGGGGAGGAAAGTGTCGCGCCCCAAAGTCCCGTTAAGGCGGACTGGCACCTGTCGCCGACAAGGCTCGGGAGAACCAACCTGTGTCTATGCATTTTCTATACATACTATAAGGGGTTTCTACCTTTGACATGCCTTTAAGAATATAAACAGTGATAACAAGCCAAAAGGAAATGCATATGACTAGGCCATTGGGGCCCCAGTGTCTATAGTACAAGACATGACTTCACTTTGCTTTACATAGTCTACAAAGCCTCTACATAAACAAAAACATCTGATAAGGGTCGGGACAGGCCCCACCTCAACAAACTGTACAATAAAAACATGTCAGCTCTAGATATGTACAAAGCCCTGAAGCAACTTGGAGCTTGGTGACAGCAGCCGAATATCCTGTACTCCTACTGGGAAGATCTACTAACACCTGTACCCACAGCATGAAATGCAGGTCCCCCGTAAGGGACATTAGTATGAGGTAATGTACTGAGTATGTAAGGTAGGATATACTGTATATCAAGTAACAACTCAAATGAAACTGTACACTGGGGTAACATAAGAGACCATCTTTAGTTATACTGTTGGATCATGTACTTTATGTTCTTTATTTTGCTTTACCTTTACTGTAAAATCCGTGCACAACTATAAAACAAATGACCAACTGATTAGTGGTGAAACTGTATCGGGTTCGTCCCTGGCTAGGTTATACTTAACCCCTCGAGCTACCCCCCGTGATAGGATCATCCCTGGCTAGGTGCTATCTCCACCCCTCGGGATACCACCTATCAAAAACTGTATATTGTATCCTTCAATTACCTTTAAGATGATTCTTTTGGTGGTTACAATATTGGAACTCTAGGAATGTATATGTAACATGTGGATAGTCACACAAGACAATATGACAATGAAAAGAGTGCATTACACAAATGATGAAATGTGTATGGAATGGAACAACTCATGAACTTTATTGTGGAGCAGGAACTTATGTAACTTGGTATCCAAGCATGTATGCAGATTTGAAGGTGACTATACATGGAATCACATGAACAAGTAAAAGAGTGGAGACATGGTTTATAGTTGCGTCGGAGTTGGCAAATGCCTTTATGTACCAAGGAGAGATCTATGCTTTATGCCAAGTTATACGAAATCAAGTAACCTTACATACCTCGTTGTATGACCTTGCTACTACCTCAAAATAACCTTCCCTTCCTCTAAATACTTATCTACAACATAGTAAGGGATAAAACTAATATTAGCAGCCAATAGATACACCTTGGCAGTCCAATCACATAACAAAACAACACATGGACAGCAAGTGAGTATTTATAAACCCCAGCGTATTCTTCCAACCTCTACATCTCTAATCGTATTTTCCAACACACATTCACACACACACACATCATGACCAGCCTGTTTTAATACCATAATATTCTTACAACAGCCCACAAAGCATAACACATAACAATTCTACACAACCTAAAAATGGACAGCATAATGTTACCTCCCTTCGCTACATTTCGATGTCGACAACTTCAAACCTATTCGAACTTTAACCAAATTATTCCAGCAACATTTACACATATAAACAAACCTAAAAAAATTCTTATAACAGCACTTAAGAAGTCACAAAGGATGTGAGCTAATAGCTTTATATACAACAGCCCGCAAGTTCCAATCAACATGATGCTTAAGATGACCCAATAAAACGCGCTCGTCAAATGAAACCAAAATAAGGGCAGCAACTTTAGTATAACATCTATAACTCATACCATGTCAAGAACATCAATTTATCTTCATAATAGATCTCACAAACCATAGAGAAGTCACTAAAACAAAAGGAAAATGTGCAGCAACTTTCAAAACAGAATCTGTCTAGATTTTCCAGCACCAATATACTAGCATATACTTCTTATTTTTTATAAGAAAAACATACTAAACACATGTATAAAATTACTTACCACTACCTTCAAGGTATAGGGATTCTATAAGAACCCTAGAAGTCCCTTTTAGCTACTTCACAAAGTGAAGAAAAGTTGAGAGAACTTTAGAGACAAATCTATTTTTTTGTGCAGTCAAGTTGAGAAATGACTTTTGAGAGCTGCTTTGACCCTTTCTTATGGTCTGTTTTGGCCGACCTAATGAAGCATTTTCAGCCATACTTCACTAAGGAGGTGATGCATCTCCTTTCTCCTTTCATTTGGGCCTTTTGGGGCTCCAAATTGATTGGACTTGGGCTGCCTATTTTCAGCTTCCTTCTTCACTTGGGTTGGCCCAATCTATTAAGTGTATTGTGATGTCTTTGAGCCCTTTTTGTTGTACTTCTTGGGATGAAAATTTAGCCCACTTATGATGCTAAAAAATGGGCCAAATTACACACTTACCATGGACTTTATTCATAATCAAACTTGGACAAATTCGATGTCGAGCCTCATCTCCGTTTAGCTAACCAATTTAAGCTAAGCAAGTAGGTGACTCACCTTCTTGCTTACTAAGTCCTACAAGAATCTCAATTCTCTCACTTCATTTTAAGGCTGTAATCTCCTCAATTCGACACAAAACATATATACACTCGCCCCTCTTAAGCGTTAGACGCACATATAGCTCATTAAAACAAGATTCAAGCACTTTTGAAAATTGGCGCTAATTTGACCAAACTATGTCATGTTTCATTTGCCTTGTGCCAATATTTTAAGGTGTGGAGTTTTACAGAAAGGAAGGGCCTGCGCCTTGGAGATTGAGAAGGGAACCCTCCTGCTGATTATGATCCACCCGCTGCTGAAGAAATCGGTCCTTAAGGCGAGCTACCTCAACCTGAGGATCATCAACCATGTCCTGAAGACGAGGTCAATCATCCTGAGCTTCATGAAGTTCCTACATAAGCTGAGTAATAGTGCTAGTAGACGTTAGTGGAACAGGTGCAACAGCAACAACAGCAGGAGGGGCACATTTACACTCGAGGGTCATGTGGCAATCTATCATGTACTTTTTGGTCAACGCCCTCCCAGCACCAAGAGGAGCCCGAAAAGCCTTGAAAACACGGGCTAACAGGTTACCATAGACCAGTTGATGAGGTCTCTCCATAGGGTCAACAATGCGCACCATGTGCTGCAAAATCAAGGTCGGCTAGTCCACAGGCACCTGAAAGTCAATAACATATGTGATTCCCATATCGTGAAATGTGGCCTCATGACGATGCTCACACATTGGCAACAAGGCAAAAAATTCCATTCATAGTGTACAAAAGGCATATTGAATGTTGTTTTATATTTATCTTTTTCTGTAATTTGGATTTGCCAGAATCCGAACTTCATATCAAACTTACTATAAAGATTTGCTCTATAAGTTCTTTTTAAGAGATCTCTTTTGGTAGGAATTGGATGTTGAATCCATTTAAGGACCAAATTTAGAGGTTTGTAATTGATTACTAACCTGGGAGCTCCTCTTTCTTTTTCTATGCTGTTATTGACATAAAAAGCTGAGCAACTCCAAGGAGAGTTAGAGTGACGAATAATACCATTTTCAAATAAATGGTTTATTTCCTTTTTACAGATTTCCATCATTTTGTGGTTCATCTGAATAGGTCTAGCTTTAGTGGGGATGTTCTTTTCATCGAAGCCAGTTATGTAAGGGAGTTCGACAGAATGCCTTTTTCTTTCCCAAAATGTATTAGGAAATTCAGAGCAAAATTCTTTCTCAAAAGTATCTTGTAAGGTTTTAGTCTTAGTGATCATTCTCGAGGTTTTTAAAATTTGCTTAATTTTCTCAATTTTTATTTCTTCCTTTAAAAAGGAAATGTGGCTAGAAAGTCTATTTAACTTGAAAATCATTTTTTCTTTTATCAATATACTTTCTTAAGGAGAAAGGTATCTAATAAAGGGGAAAAAAACCTTTTGGTTATGTATGGTTGTATGAGTACTGTCGAAATCATCAGTATAAGGTTTTAACTGATTTATAAAGGGTAACCCCAGAATAATATCTTCATTGATATTTTCCGAAATTAAAAAGTCATTCGTAATACATATATTGTTATTACAAATATGGGCTTTAGAAAGTTTATAATTAATTTTCATTCTCTCACCTGTGGCGGAGTACAGATGGGTAGTAACTTTCTCTAAGTACTCCAAAGGAATTAACCCTTTAATGATACAATTACGATCATCACCGCTATCGAGAAGGGCCACTTTGTTAAGGACAAGATCTCATCCTATAGCTATTATAATAGGAACATGTTGACTTAAAGATCTGATGGTGGATATTACAGGTTTATTTTCCTGATGTGGTTCATCGCATTCTTGTTCTTCTCCAGGGAAACTGGGTTCAACTTCATTATTATCTTTAAAGAAAACAGATTGTCATTTTTCTTCTTTAAAAGAAACCTCTCTTAGAACCTGGTCAGCAAGAGTATTCAACTCTTATTACCAAGTCTTGATTTGATTTCTTTAACCTCTTTTTTGAGGAGATCAACTTCTTATATTAGTTCAGAGATGGAAGGTTCAGGGGGGTTTTTCCAATTGGGACAAGATATTTTTCATACTGAAAGGTTCGACGACCTTGGAAGGGCTTTCACTCTTAGAATTAATGATAATCTTTTCTAATTCTAAAAGATTCTTTGTTTTGGACTCATCATCTTTAATATGATCTTTGATGTCAAAAAGGACTTCTTTAGAGTCTTCAGAGATTACTTGGATAGTATTTTAGGTACAATCACAAAAATGTTATTGCAAGAGCATGTCGTCCTCTCCAGATTGACTTTGATCAGTCTCATAAGCGACGTTGATATTTTCTTCATCGCTGAAATCTTTCTCTGAGGAAGTATATTTAGAGGATTCGCTATCTTGAAGAATAGAGAAGAGTTTTTTTTAGTGTCTTCGTCAAGACCTAAGAGATTAATTTTCTTCTTTTTCTTAGAAGATTTTCATTGGTTAGCTCGATGGCCTTTTTCCCATAACTCCAACAAACATCTTCTTTAGAAGCTGGTCTTTTCTTCTTTAATTTTCTTTTAGCGGATTTTTCTGGATATTTGTTAAAAGATTTTCTCCTAGTTTTGCGAAAATATTTTTTAGATAATTTTTTATCTCTTTCTTATGGAGGTGGCTCTATTTTAGTAAATCCAAAGTCTTGACAAAAGCTTCCTAGCTCCTTGTTTGAAGATTTTTCATCTCTTTTGAGTTGATTTTTAAGTTTTATATTTGTACATAGCTCTAGGCCAACAGTGTTAATAAAGCTGGCAATATCTCCATAAGTCATTTGACTATACGGGATCTTACCTTCACATCTGTCTTTGATCTTGGTTCTTACCTTATCAGCAAATAATGGAGATAGCCCGCTAATAAGGCGTTCATTCCCAAAGTTGCTATCACAGTCAGGTCTAATCATGACTTTAACTAGGAAATTATCTTTACCATTTAAAGTCAGTTAACTTTGGGTAAGATAGATTATTAAAGATTTCTAGACTCCTATCTTGAAACAGTTTGGGTTCTCCGGCGAAGTGTTTGGCTATGTGGTAAAGAAGAGTAGCACAAGTATCTTCTTTTGGTTGTTGGGTTGAGGTTTCTATGCCACCTTCAATTTTTACAATTATTTCTATTGTAGTAGCATTATAAATAGTGCTTTTGACATTGTCTGAGAAATAACTACCCCACCAATGTCTAAGTATTCCTATGAAGCCTGCCGTAATCATGGTTGCGGCTTCTTTATCAGATGCTCCTCTGATTTTGTAAGTTGTTATGGCAACGCCCATTTCATGGAGTTCATTATAGATCTTGTGTTCAGCCAAACCATCAATATTCCATTCTGTTATACACCAGATTATTCTTTGAAGCAATCCTGATAGACACTGACTCTATTGAAATAGAGCACACCTACCGCGAGAAAAATCCCGAGTTCATTCAGTACTCCAGATGTACTATCAAGAAGATTCTATCCCCATTTGAATGGCCAGTAGATCATTTTCTTACACCAATTCCTTTAAGCATGAATCACAGACCCCAAACTTATAACTGGTACACTTACAAAGAGGCCTGGTTTAACTTTTTATATGTTAGACCTGGACACACATGGTTTATAAAATATTGCCCTGAGCTAGTAACTACCATTATTCCTAGATGGTTCTATGAATGGTGAAAACTCTTTGGAGGAAATTATGAAATCCTCCCTAAACAGTTCTTGCAACGATTCGAAGACTTCCAGATCAAGTAGGAAATATCAAAGTTGCCGATCACATTAAAATGTGCAAATATTATATTCAAAAGAGAATTTCATATATTATTAGTTAGAATTTTTCGATAACAGAACTTGAAAGAATTAGGTATTTATCGAAGGAAATAAAAATCAAAGGGTGGGTTCCAAAACCCAAAATAGTCAATATTGGAAAGTCAAGCATTAGCCCAGCTAAACATTCTAAGGAAGAACTCAAGAGGAAGCTCAAGCAATCTCTTCAAGACATCGACAAGAAGGATGAATCAGCGATAATGCAGCTCATCGCTGAAGCTAACTCATCTGAAGAAAGCAATAATGGAGACATGTGTTCCCTCAAAGGGATGGCCCAGGCCTATCCAGATGCCTATTATGAATAAGGAAATGACCTTTACGAAAAGGAAGAGATTCAAAGAATCGAAATTTCTTTTTCTTAAGGGGCACTCACTCCTAAAAGGAATCCTGACAGGGTACTGTTCCAGGACCCACCATCCACTCGACATTATTGATGGAGGCCCACTAGACCTACCACAATAAAGGTTCTTATCTCTAAAGGAATCCTAAGTGTCTGCAAAATCTAAGTCGTTCAAATAAACACACCAGATGCATTCAAACAGTTTTTGGGATCTATATAAGACCCTCTCTTGTACATTAGAAGGCAGACCGAAAATAACTCTTATTTTCTTCAGACCTTCCCTTATTGTAATTCTCCACTTTTCATATTGTAATTCTCCTTGCAATTTGTCATCTATTTTCAATGCAAGTTTTGAAGCTATTTTAAATAAGTTTTCTCAATTTCTCCTTGTTATTTACATTTCAATTTCCTAAATCTTGATCATGTCTCACTTGGTATCAGAGCCTTGATGGCAGTATACATGCTTAGTATGAGCAACTAAGTATCTATGTTGTCCGGAGATTGCTTGTTTTACTTCTTTCTCACTATGATAGTATTAGAGTAAGGATATGTTATAATTCTGATTATTAAGAATATGTTATAATTCTAATTATTACTTTTCCTTATTATCTTGTTTTAGCTAATTTCTATTTTGTATGAGGTACTTATCTCTCTCTATATGTGTGAGGTTTCCGAGTAATACCCGATTTAAGACATTGGTCAGCCATAGAAAAGTCGTAGCCAGGAGGGCGTGTTAGACTGATAGGTGGTCCCATCGCTAAGATAACTCTAAAGAGAGAAGAGGTAAAGCCAAGAGGACATGTAGAAATCCCTAAACCTTTGACAATTAAGAAAAGTGTTTTTCAAAATTATTTACATATTTCTTTTCTAATATTCTCATAGTCTGAAAAGTATAACTCAGGACTATGGATAGTAATTCTCATAATGAGCAATAAAAGCCTTATAAACAATGTTAACATTACCTCTAGAGTAACCTAGATTGCTAAAACTAAAAATAGTTTAGAAAACTGAGCATTCCGGAAGAACCTTTTCACAAAATCTACCAAACAAGTAGTTTCAGCTTTATTTAAAAACATAACATTAAGACCTATTAGTCTACCATTGCTATTAATAATTCTTTAGAAATTATTAAGCTTTTAAAGGAACAAGACGTAGGCAGATATAAAAGTCAATACAACTATCTGCATATAGGTCTGGTTCAAGTCGCTATAAAACCCCTCGCCCTCTCTCTCGATTATCATATCTATGGTGCTTTTAGTAAAAAGAGTTGTTGTTTGGTGGAAAATAATTTGTAAAAAAAATAACTTCTAATAAACTAAAATGGCTTTCACAAAAGATATCAATTAAGGATGCAATTCCAGGGTTGTAACCTTTATGACTTTGTCTAGTCTTAACAATATCTTTCTATGTTTGGTTTCTTGATTATTGATTCATGGGGTTTAATATACCTGAATAGGATTGCACGCCTCTACCGGCCTATCGTTATTCACTGTCTAACTACATCATTGAGTAGGGATAGACAGACCAATAAAAATGCATTATAGCTATCTTCCCGTATGTTAACCAAGCAGGGTGTAAGGGTAGTTATCACAGGTCTCCCTTACACGAATCAACCTAGTTTCCTAGTATTGAACAAGCTCCCTATGCTATTGTGTTCTATCCACTCCAACATCTCTCGAATCCAAAGTGAACAACAAATTTACTCCCTACTTGGCCAAACTTTGAAGAATAGATATAAATAACATAGAAATAATCGAAAAAAAACCATTCATAGATGTCAAAAGTTAAGAACTACACATAGTCTATGGCTACAACCCCAGAATATAGAGGCTTAGCCACTCATGGACATGGAATACATTATGAAAGAAGTGGAAAACATTAAAAACCAAAATCTCAAGATTAAACTAACCAAAGTACGATGGAAAAGTGTTCTCCGTTGCCTTCTCTCTAGATCTTGCATAAAAACTAATGTCTAAACCTGAAGTCTAAGATAGAGAAATAATATAAATTCTATTTTTTGACTTTTGCGCGTCGGGTCTTCAGGTCCACGATGCGGATCTCTTGTTTTCCTAAATTCTTGCTTAATTTTCTTATTGGACAATTCTGCACACTTTTAAATAGGTCCACGATGCGGACCTTGTACCTCCACTGGGTTTTGCGCCTTTTTTTGCATTTTACAGCATCCACAACCTTGTACCCAAGTTTTCCATGTAGATTTTTGGACTTTTGGTTGCTTTCACTGATCTTCATGTTCCCTAATCTGGGCTGTGTTCTTCCATCGAGTCTGGCTTCAACCACGAACTTCCCAATCAAAGCGAAATCCTGCAACCACATACCCAACAAACACACTTGGTCCTACATCATCAAAATAAGAAAAAATGACACTTAAACACTTAGACTCTATTAATTTGCCCTCCGGATTTACTCTATTTATGGGCATTATTGGATAATTAGGCGTATAAATATGCCTAAGATCAGCACCCCACACTTAGAGTTTTATCCATCCTTGGGCAACCCACTACATATGCATGGGATTCCCTACGGTAGTATGTACACCAACCATCCTGCGATCAAACTCTACGAATCACAGTGAACACTTCCTATGCCTCGGGCTCAAACCATCTATTCCTTACACCTATGTATGCATACAGACTCATATGGGATATTTAACATTAATCTAGTTTCGAACCCTGAATGATCATGTGCCCTCACCAAGAAGAATTACCCATGCACATCATTACAAATCTAGTTAAACGATCAAGACTGGGTACATAAATAACTCTCACGCTCAGAAAGGATGTCTAGGATTGTTTCAAAATTCCATAAGCTTACCCTTAATGTAAACATAGACCCTAGTTGAAATTTTCCTTAAAGGATCACGTAGGTCTTTATTTGGTTGTAATGTAGGTTGCGGGTAGGTTGGATACATTTATGGATATGGTTGACACGGTTCAATTCCCCCGCGCTCCGAGCACACACTACATCTCTTCTAATGCCCTTCTTGACTCATAACACTTCTTTACCCTCCTTGATTTAACATTGTGAGTGCTCCTATCTTTTTAATCTGTTCACAACATAACCCCCTATAAGCAAGTGGACACCTTAACAAACATTGACTAAGAAAAGGGAAATAATAAAAAAGAATTTTTATTTATTTATTTTTTATATCCAGTATGCATGCGCGATGGGTCCGAGATGCGGAGGCATCTCGGACCAGCATCGTATTACTGGCAAATTTAAAGACAAAAACAGTGTGCATCTGCAATTGCTCCCTAACACAGAAGCAAAGCGGACCCTACTATTTTTGGGAGGCTATTTCTCAACAACTTTTTTTCGACACTTTCTTCTTTCACATCCTCTCGGGTGTTCACTCTCATTCCCTCTTTTCTTATTCACTGTGCTCGAGCGTTAGGGATTTAGGCTCAAAATCGGGTAATTCATCAAGAAAAAGGGATTAGTTTGAGATGTGGTTAGACAAAGAATAGGCTAAGGCTCAATATGGCTAAACAGGATTGATTCCTTCATTAAATGAGTGCCTAGATCATTTCCTCTATTTCTGGTTCATCTCAAGTCTACTTTACATACCAGGCAAGTTCTCAAACCTATCACAACCAAGACTTACAATTGGCTCACTTACACATGGCACATATTCATCACAAGGCCAGCACTAGAGTTCCTATTATGGTATTCCCATGAATTTATCTAATTAAGCATGCATACCTAGTGATTCACAATGTTCAAACACTCACCCTTACTATGTTCAAAGGTTTACGCTCGATGCTCGTTTACATACTACCACATTTGTATGAACTCGATTTGACGAATGCCCTTAGGACGGTCATGATCCATCCATCATAGGGCCCCCATCACTCAACTATGACTAACACATAGCTAATATCAACAGGCCTACACTAACAACAATCCAATGTATTAACAAATTATCAACAACAAAACATCCATGCATCCTAGTAGTAGTTAGCCAATATTTACAAACCCAACAAAAATTAAAAGATGTAGATGTCCAAACATAAACAAAAAGAAGAAATAAAAACATATTGTCTTAATACATTCCAGAATAGACTAATAGAAGCATCATCACAAACAAACAAAGGAATTCCCACCCCACACTTAAATTTAGCACTGCCCTCAGTGCTAACCATACATAACCAGTGAAGTGGGAACTGCGGTGCTCAAGCATCACCAGGGCCTGGTAAGATGGGCTCACCGCCTATATACACCGGAGGCAGATCAGCTATGTCATCTTTGTTAGCCTCCTCATCATCATTGTCCTCGTGCTCCTACCCTCGCTCTGTAGGAATGTCATCATCCACAGGCTCAGAGAACTGAGGTCCAATGTGTAGGACAGCTTTGGTATGATCATTTAGCGAGTATTCCACCTCAACCTCCTGAAATTCCTCTCTCGTGAAAGGTCGACCGTACATGCGATGCATAATCAACTCGTCTCGGTAGGCCCTCTCCGCTGTAGTTAGGATTGGGCCCGTGTGTATGTCAGGCCCCTTAATGTTGGTGGCAACATTAGGGCGCCTAAATGAACATACAGTAGTCTTCCTCCTCCTTGGGGACACCTGTGTCACGACACAAAATAGTAATAAGGCCCCCAAAGGCATACCTGCGACCCTTATAGGTCTTGGCCTTCCACATTGACAGTCTGAAGATTGCTCCATAGTTCAACTGCATGGCCCTCATGATTGCAAAGGTGAGGCACACTCTATCCCTCATCACATTGGTGAAATATTGCCCTGGAAAGAAAAAGTGCATCCCGATCTTCACCATAATGCTAGCCTCCTAGATATGTGTGCAAAAGGAAAAGAAAGGTGATAGCCCTACTCAGCATGTCAGACCTATCGCGTTGTGGACCTACGCCTAGAAATATTGTACCTGATGTCTTGGTAGGTCGGGTGAAGGCGCAACTCGTTGAACACTCCTGCTAAGACATATTCAAGGGTGCCCAGGATTAGGTTGATCGGGAGCAGGGTAAAGTTGAGCTCTACTGCACAAACCACCACCATTTGGGACCGGTTTTATGCTCATGTTGGCATAGAATTCCATCACCAAGCTAATATTGCATGGCATAGGTGGTCAGAACAAGAATCCTAAATTCAATTGATTGGGACGGTTTAGAATTTAGGGGAACTCATCCTGAAGGGACTCTACGTCAATGGGGACATCAGGGTAGTACTTTGTCTCATCATGAGACTGGTATCACCTTCCTCACTCTCTGTTTACAGCATTGGCCCCGTATTGAGGTTGCTGACCCCTCTTAATGTCCTTGTGCACATCCAAGATATCTCTTGGTCGTTTCCTTGTGTTGGTGGCTCTAAGCCTGCTTGATGAGCCGTCTCAGCGTGCACTTGAAGACATATTACCTGCAAAACAAAAGTGCAAAGTTGGTGGTTTACGCAAATCCGAGACCCCACACTTAAACCCAAGGTCGTATGGAGGGTACTCAAACTTCCCCAAGACATGCGGGCTATATCACTACCCCACTTTATGCCCCCACAAAACAGTGGACAGTTAGAAGAATATCACTTCACATTCAAGTCAATGGTTAACAAATAACTCCCCAATCTGACACAAAAGGGTTCAACCCTACACTAGCACATTTAAAACATGAGCACCAATCTATTTCGAGATTAAGGCAAAATGTGTAGAAGACTCCCCCATCGCCCCTTGTAGACAGTTTCAAGCACACCACCTAATCACCCCGTTCAAATTGTGCTCCCACACATGCATAGTTGGTTTATGACAACATATGAAACATTCATATAACTATAGAGCATGGGCAAGAGCACATTATCGCCATTTGTTTCAATTTTGAGTACAAATCTAAACCTAGGGTTTTCTCCCCTCCAAATCAACCCCAACATTGCCCCCAAGTATAGTCAATCTTCACCATACCCACTCACTCATGTGAATCCCACAAGAACAAGGAAGACTCACTCCACTCCTTTACAATTTCATAGAGCAACGCACAAATTTGAGCAATACACACAAGAATCATATGAAAGTGAAGTTAAGAGAACATACCTTGCTTGTAGAGTGTGTGCAATATGCTCCTTCAAGCATGAACCAAGGGGTGTGAGACGTGAATCAATTCAAAATTGAAGGGGGAAAGGGGCGAGGAAGACGGGGAAGGAGAAAAGTGGGGAGGAAAATACGAGTTAGGGATGGGGGTGTTTAGAGAAAGGGAAAAAATTAAATGGTTTAGGGGAATTAAAGGGATAGGGGCCACATCTACAGTCGGGGGGTTTTACACTACACAATGTTTGCTCCATATTGTGGAAGCAACGCGGTGTCACACATAAAATGAAATTTATTATGATTGCAGAAACAGTAAGCATTTGCGTTTGCTCCGCGACATGGAGGGAACGCAAATGCACACTTAACAAAATTTTCTTACCTAGGCATAGAAACAGTGAGGATATGTGTTTGCTCCTCGACGTGAGGTGAATGCGTACCCACACTTATTGACATTTCCACCTGGGGTCAGAAATAGTAAGCATTCGTGATTGGTCCGCATTACGATACCATAGCGAATGCTTGCTATTTTGAGCAACAACATTGAACATTTGATTTCAGCTCTAAGACCCGACAAATTTTTTGAAGACCTGTACATGCTTCAAAAGTACTAAAACAATGAATTAGAACGAGAAAACACGAAAAGAAAGAAAGAAAAAAATTCCCAATGGATCATAGGGAATTTAGGACTGAAGATTTGACACATACTAGTGCAAAATCCATGATACGAAGGCATCGTAGACCTACACTTATGCAAATTTTTCTTTTGTTTTATACGGGACATACCTATTTGTCTAAAAAAAATTTTATTTTATTTGAAAGGAAGATAGGACAATAAAACACAACTACATTACCTCACCATGGGTTGCCTCCCATCCAGCATCTAATTTAACATCGCAGCACGATGCATGTTATGCTCATTCATCCTGGGCCAACTCAATGACCTCCACTGTTTGATTCGCGTCCATACCATAGTAGTGCTTGACCCTTTGACCGTTCACCAAAAAGGTTTGGTTTGTGGTCACATCTTTCAACTCCACTACACTATGAGGTGTGGTCGCTACCACCACATATGGTCCACTCCTTTTGGACCTCAATTTTCGTGGAAACAACATAAGACGTGAGTTGAATAGCAATACCTGTTGTCCCGGCTCAAAGTTCCACTTGATTATGTGTAGGTCGTGCCACTTCTTCATCCGCTCCTTATAGAGCTTAGCATTTTCATATGCTTGGAGCCGAAATATTTCCAACTCCTCTAGTTGCTCAAGTCTCTTCCTTCCCGCAAGCTCATGGTCAAGATTTAGCTTCTTAATTGCCCAATACGCCTGATGCTCGAGCTCTACGGGCAGATGACATCCACTAGCCTGTAAGGAGAGGTACCTATCAGAGTCTTATATGTTGTTTTGCAGGCCCACAACGCTTCATCCAGCTTCTCTACCCAATCCTTCCGAGTGGCATTTATGGTTTTCTACATATCTGCTTGACCTCCCGGTTAGATACCTCTACATGCCCGCTAGTTTATGGGTGATATCTCGTGGCTACTTTGTGCTTAATCACATACTTGGCTGGTAATTTCTTCATGGTTTGGTTCATAAAGTGGGTACTGCCAACACTGATAATGGCTCTCGGAGTCCCAAACCATGTAAAAATATTCTTTTTAAGGAACTTGCTTACCACTTTCGCTTCAGTTGTAGGAAGGGTTACTACTTCTACCTATTTGCAGACATAGTCCACAACGACAAGAATGTAGTGACACTCAAAGGATGGTGGGAATGGTCCATGAAATCAATGCCCCAAATATCAAAGATTTCCACTTCTAAAATGTTGTTTAAGGGAATCTCATGCCTCCGAGATATAGTTCCTATTTTCTGATATACATCATAAGCTCTGGAAAACTAAATAGCATCTCTGAACAAGGTGGGCCAGAAGAAACCTTATTGCAATACCTTATGTGTTGTCCGATCACCACCATGATGTCCTCCGTATGGTGAGGCATGACATCTCTCTAGGATCTGCCTCATCTCAGTCTCTGTAACACACCCCGTACCATGCAGTCCGCCCCCTATTTGAACAAGTATGGCTCATACCAGATATAAGCTCTCGTATCATGGGCTAACATCTTCTTTTGCTGGGAAGTTGCCTCAGGTGGGAACAAGCCACTTACCAAATAGTTAACAATAGCAGCATACTATGGTAGTTGTTCCACCTCAATGGCTAGTAATTGCTCATCCAGAAACTCTTCTCTGATTCATGGTTCCTTACCTATGTTAGCATCAGTCTCCAGATGAGAGAGATGATCAGCAACCTGGTTTTCACTCCGCTTTCGATATCTGATCTCAATGTCAAACTCTTGGAGCAATAAGATCCATCTAATTAAGTGAAGCTTGGCATCCTTTTTGTTGAACAAATACTTTATCGTCGTGTGGTCTATGAACACCACCACTTGTATCCCTACCAAATAAGCTCTGAACTTATTGAATGCATGCATAGTGCCTGCATTTCCTTCTCAGTAACTATATAGTTGTCTTCTGCTGCATCCGAGGTCTTGCTAGCATAGTATATGGAATGAAAGACTTTATCTCTATGATGCCCCAGTACTTCCCCCACTACTGTATCACTGGCATCACACATTAGCTCAAACGGGAGACCCTAATTGGGTGCTACCAAGATCGGAGCCTCCACCAGCTTCTTCTTCAGTGTTTCAAATGCCTGCAAACAAGATTCATCAAAATGAAATGGTACCTCTTTCTCCAATAAGGCACACAATGATTTTGAAATCTTTGAGAAGTCTTTAATAAACTTGTGGTAGAACCCCATATGTCCTAGAAAGCTCCGGACTCCTTTGATTGAAAACGGCAGAGGTAGCTTGTCAATCACCTTTATCTTTGCTCTATCTACTTCCAACCCCATCTTGTACACTTTATGGCCTAAGACTATCCCCTCCTTAACTAGGAAGTGATATTTCTCCTAGTTAAGGATGAGGTTAGTCTCATCGTATCTAGCTAGTACTATTTCTAGATTCTGCAAGCAGCTCTCAATATGACTCCCCAAAGATAGAAAAATCATCCATAAACACCTCCACAAAGTTCTCTACCATATCATGAAAGATCGCCATCATGCACCTCTGGAATGTGGCTGGTGCATTGCACAACCCAAAGGGCATACGCTTGAAGGCGTATGTCCCATATGGGCAAGTGAAAGTTGTCTTTTCTTGGTCTTCAGGTGTAATAGTGATCTAGTTGTACCTTGAATATCAATCTAGAAAATAATAAAGCTCTTTCTCAGTAAGCCAATCAATCCAACATCTGGTTAATGAAAGGCACAGGGTAATGATCTTTCCTGGTGGCATCATTTAGTTTCCTATGGTCCATGCAGATTCACCACCTCATCACCATTCTAGTCGGAATTAGCTTATTCTTCTAGTTGGTGACAACTTCCATCCCGCCTTTCTTGGGGACACATTGAACAGGGCTTACCCATTTGCTGTCAGATATAGGGAAGATGATCCCTGGATCCAACTACTTTATCACCTCCTTTTTCACAACCTCCTTCATGATTGGGTTAAACCTCCTTCGCGGTTGAGCCACAGGCTTGTGGCTCTCCTCCATGAATATTCTGTGCATGCAGAGGGCTTGGCTAATGCCATAGATGTCAGAAATCTGCCACCCCATGGCTCTTTTTCACTTTTTTAGCACTACAACAGTCGCTTATACCTGGGCTGCAGTCATGGAAGCAGACAAAATTATAGGTAATATATTATTTTAGCCAAGAAACTCATACATGAGATGCGATGGTAGCTGCTTCAACTCCAACTTAAGAGCTTATTCCACTGAGGGTTTGGGAGGTGGTCTCATCACCATGTTCAAAGGTTCATTCATCTTTTTTTACATGCTCACATTGTGAGCATTCAATACACTTTTGATCTCTCTGGCTTCTGCATTATCCACTAGCCCTTGATTCAATAGTACCCTAGCTAATGGGTCTTCAATCTCCACTTGTCTTGCCACTACTGCAGTGTCTATCACTATGATGACTACAAGATCCTCATACGCAGCTGCTAGCTTTATTGCCTTGTAGACATCAACAACTTCTACCTTATCATGGGCTCGCATGGTGAGCTTCCCTGCTGCGACATCAATCAATGCCCCTTTTATAGCCAAGACTAGGCATCCGAGTATAAATGGAACCTCAGGATCAGGCTCAAAATCTAGGATGATGAAGTCCACGGGGAAGATGAGAGACCTCACTTGGACTAAGACGTCTTCCATCACTCTATCCGCCTTATTGTTGACTGATCAGCTAGCTGCAATACAATGGTTATGGGATTCGGCCTTCCCAGCCCCAATTATAAAAATAGAGATATGGACATGAGGTTTATTCTAGACCCAAGATAACATAAGCCCCTTGCATTCAGATGGCTCCCAATAGTTACTTGCGCAGTGAAGCTTCCTGGATCTTTTAGTTTGGCGGGCAAGTGTGCTTTGTTGAGAATCTTGGAGCTGCAAGTCTTTGTCAGTGCCACAGTCTCATACTCAGCCCATTTGGTCTTATTAGCCACAATGTCCTTGACATACTTAGCATATTTCGAGATCCCTTGCAAAACATCAATCAGAGGAAAGTTAATCTATACCTGTTTTAGAAGCCCAATGAATTTCTAAAAAATAGTCATCCTGATTCTTCTTCTTGAACTTTTGTGGGAACGGAGGAGGAGGTTTTGGTAATGGTGTATCCTCATCAATCATTGGGCTGGCCTTACAAGCCTTAGTGTCCTATGTAGCATTTTGCCCCTCACTGTTCTTCTCCTTGGGAATCAATTCCATTAAAGGCCTCCCACTCCATGTATTGACTGCATTTACTTGTTTTGGATTAGGATCAGTGTTGTCTGGCAAGCCTCCTTGAGGCCTGGAATTTATTGAAGTAGCCAACTGTCCCAACTATTTCTCTAAGTTTAGCAGATCCTGTTTATTCGTTTGGATTTCTTCTTCTTGCCTATTATGGTTGGCCAAGATCTATCTCAGTACCTCACTATCAATCATGGTGCTCGGGTTAGCCTATCTTGCAGGTTGTTGGACCGGTTGATTCTGATATGTATTTCCACCTTGTGGTCATTGCTGTGGTGACCCATAATTTTTTTGATTGCCACCCCATGAGAAGTTTGGGTGGTTCCTCCAATTCAGGTTGTAAGTGTTCCTGAATCCTTGATAGCCTCCCCGGTTAGCATTTCCCACAAAGTTTAATGCCTCAGGATTGGATCTGCAAGATTCAATTGTATAATCTCCTCACCCACATATGTCACACCAACCCGGCAGTTGCTGTTGTACCATATTCACGGGGGCTTGCTACTGAACAACTGCCAATAGAATCTGTTGTTTTAGACCCAATGCTAGGTTGTCAAAAACTTGTTTGCTCCACATGGTCTCACAAGTAATACAATGGTCCTTTGTAAGGAGACGGATTGTCGAACCCAAGGGATTCGAATGTAATTCGCCCTCTCTCTCTCGGTTATCATGTCTATGGTGCTTTTAGTAAAAGGAGTTGTTATTTGGTGGAAAATAATTTGTAAAAGAACAACTTCTAATAAACTAAAATGGTTTTCACACAAGATATCAATTAGGGATGCAATTCCAGGGTTGTAACCGTTGTGACTTGGTCTAGTCTTAACATTATCTTTCTACGTCTGATTTCTTATTGATTCACGATGTTTAATATATCTAAACAGGGTTGAACGCTTCTATGGACATACCATTATTGACTGCCTAATTACATCATTGAGTGGGGATAGATAGACTGTAACACCCGCACATTTTACATGTACTAATGCTATTTAAATGAATCATGTTATGGTTTGGTCAAATTTGTGTCAATTCTTGAATGTGCTTGAATC
>JAOTQR010115374.1:32111-65058 GCA_025774065.1 Solanum ossicruentum | reverse complement strand
TCACGTATCCTTGTACCAGCTGCCCTATTCGTACCACCGGTACCCATAACTGGACCTTCCTGCCTTTGACCTTGGCCGGCAAATATATGAGTCGATAGCTGTACTATATTTCTTAGATCCTGCATAGTAGCATCGACAGGTGGTTCTGGGGGAATTTCACTACTTCCCAGATCATCAGGAGCGGGAGGAGTTGGAGATGTCTGTGATAAAGACTTCTCTCGAACCTTATCTCCTTGTCTCACCTAGCTACGTATACCAACCACCACTTTTACTCCCTTCTCTTTACCTTTGTTCTTCCTGATTTCTAGCATACTTGCTGTACAAAACAATTTAGGAATTAGATATAATGCACCTATTACACTAGACTTTATGGCACGATCTAAAGAATAGAAAGAAAGTAACAACTTCTAAATGCCACATAACTTCCTACTTATAAATGTGGTGCATAACACATCGATAAACAAGATTCTACATAGACACGACTTTGTAGACTTCCTAGGATGACCCGCTCTGATACCACTTCTGTCATACCCCAGAGTCCCGTTAGGACGAACTGGCACCGATTGCCAGTAAGGCTCAGGAGAACCAAACTGTAACTATGCGCTTTTTATACATATTATAAGGGATCTTTACATTTTACACGCCTTTAAGAAGATGAATAGAGTTAACAATCCAAAAGTAAATGCATATGACTAGGTCATTGAGGCAACGGTATCTAAAGTACGAGACATGACCATAATTTAATTTACATAGTCTACAAAGCCTCTAAATAAGAAAACATATATGATAAGGGTCGGGACAAGCCTTATCTCGACTAACTGTACAATACAAACATATAAGCTCAGGACATACACAAGGCCCCGAAGCAACCTTGGACTTGGTAACAATAGCTGAATGTCCTGTACTCCTACTGGGGAGATCTACTAGCACCTGTACCTGCAGCATGAAATGCAGTTCCCCTGTAAGGGACGTCGGTACTACATAATGTACTAAGTATGTATGGCAGGATATATTGTATGTGAAGTAACAACTCAAATGAAACCATACACCGGTGTAAGATTAGAGACCACCTTTGATTATACTTTGGAATTATGTACTTTATGTTCTTTGTATCACTTTACTTTACTGTATAATATGTGCACAACTATAATACAAATGACCAACTGTTTAGTGGTGAAACTATATCGGGATCGTCCCTGGCTAGGCTCTTCCTTAACCCCTCGGGCTACCACCTGTGATAAGATCGTCCCTGGCTAGGCGATTCTTCCATCCCTCAGGCTATGACCTATCAATAAATAATACATCGGGATCGTCCCTAGCTAGGTTCTTCCTTAACCCCTCGGGCTACCACCCGTGATAAGATCATCCCTAGATAGGTGATTCTTCCACCCCTTGGGCTACCACCTATCAATAAACAATATACTTTACCTTTCAATTACCTTTGGGATGGTTCTTTCAGTGGTCAAAATTTAGGAGTTGTAGAACTGTATAGGTAGCATTTGACATGTAGATAATCATACAAGAAAATATGACAATGAAAAGAGTACATTACACAAACAATGAAATGCGCATGAAATGGAACAACTCGTGAACCTTATTTCGTAACAAAAACTCATATAACTTGGTATCCAAGCATGTATGCAGATTTGAAGGTGACTATGTATGGAATCATATGAACATATAAAAGAGTGGAGACATGGTTAATAGTTGTGTCGGAATGTGCCAACGAAAGATCTATGTTTCATGCCAAGTAATACGAAATCAAGTAGCCGTACATACCTTGTTTTATGACCTCGTTACTACCTTTAGTTAACCTTCCCTTGCTCCAAATACTTATCTACAATATAGTAGTTGATAAAACTAGCATTAGCAGCCAATAGGTACACCTTGGCAGCCCAACCACATAACAAAACAACACACGGACAACAAGCGGGTATTTATAAACTCGAGTGTGTTCTTTCAACCATTCCTTCCCCAATCGTGTTCTTATAACACACATTCACATGTACACATCATTTCCAGCCTGTTTTAATGATATAACAGTCATACAACAGCCCAAAAGCACAACACATAACAATTCTACACAACCTAAAAATGGACTACATAACGTTACCTTCCTTCACTACATTTCGACGTTGACAAATCCAAACCTTTTCCAACTCCAACCAAACTGTTCCAATGACATTTACACATGCAAAAAGACCTAAAGCAGTCTTACAATAGCATCCAAGAAGTCATGAAGGACGTGAGCCAACAAGCTTCCATCCAACAGCCCACAAGTTCATATTAAGCACACAATTGCGATATCATATAAGGACTCACTTTTGTGGATTATAAAAGTGGTGAATCTTCCTTGTTACATTACTATTAAACCAACCTTTTCTAAATACATAATTGTTACTTCATAATACAACCAACCAACAAGAGTAAAACCTCTAAATTAACAAGAAAAGTGTACGACAGTCCTTAGAACACAAACTGTCTAGAATTTCCAGCACAACATACTAACATATACTTCTAGTTTTTCATGAAGAAACCATACTAAATACACACCTATGATTACTTACCTTTGCCTTAATGGTTCAGGTCTCCTTTAAGAACAATAAAAGAGTCGTTTGAGTGCCTTACAAAGTAAAGAAAAGTTGAGAGAAAACTTTGGAGACAAATTTGTTTTTTTGTGTGTTCAAGTTGGGAAATGAATTGTGGAAGCTGTTTTAACCCTTTTTAAGCTACGATTTTGGACGCCTTACTAAGGAATTCTCAGCCTTATTTCACCAAGTAGGTGATACAGCTCCTTTCTCCTTTCATTTGGGCCTTTTGGGGCTCCAAATTAGTTGGGCCTTTGTTGCCCATTTTCAGCTCCCTTTTTAATTAGCTTGGTCCTAAAGTATCCAAGAAATTGTGATGTCTTTGGGCCCTTTTAATATCCTCCTTGGGATGATCATACAGTCCATTTATGATGCTAAAATATGGGCTAAAGTTACACCCTTAACACGGACTTTATTCATAATCAAACTTGGACAGATTCGATGTCGAGCCTCGTCTCCGTTTAGCTAGCAAATTTTAGCTAAGCAAGTAGGTGACTCACCTACTAGCTTCCTAAGTCCTACAAGCATCTCAATTCTCTCACATCATTTAAGGTCGTGATCTCCTCAATTCGACACAAAATATGTATACACTCGGCCTCTTAAGCGGTAGACGCACATATCCCCCTATAACATAAGATTCAAGCCCTTTTTAAAATGGCCACTAATTTGACCAAATCATATCATGTTTCATTTGCATTATACTAGTATTGTAAGGTGTGGGGTATTACACGTATAAAGTTCCAGTGACCATTATTGTTTTGCACCTCTAGTTTACGGACCACTTCACGATTCGTAGTTCTAACTACGACTCATAACTAGCCCTCGTAAACCTTTTCTGCAACTGATACACATATATTATTGCTTTTTGCTTTTTGATTGATGGGGCTAATCTAAATTTGCTTATGTTTCTTTTTTATGTATCATGGCCCCGAAAGGCAAACATGCAGAGATAGAGGCTTTTAGGAGGCAGCTCATAGATAAGCCCATAGATGATGATCATTCAGGTGATGATCAGATCCAGCTGAGTGGATCAGTGGAGATGTATGATACCTAGCCTTACCCAGCATCACCTCGACCACAGATGAGAGTTGTATCTAGAGCTGGACAGCCTCAAGTTCAGAATGAAAGTCCTTCCCATTTTGAATATGAATGTAGTGAGAGGAAAGGGAGTAGCATGCGCCAGATGACCCCTTCTAGAGAGGAGCAACATTCAGCAGGGGCCTCCGAGGATATAGAAGATACTGAGTCCTCTATCACACCATCTTTTTCTTCAGTATCGGATGCTAGTACTTATCCGTGGTGCGTCGAGGGGATGAAGGCTATATTTTTGAAGGGCTTGCAGCCCAAGTAGCGGGGCAAACCCACCCTTTTGATATATAAGGAGCCCAGGATTGTTGGTGATGGACTGAGCCGTGTCATAGGTTTGAAGGACAAGATAATTCGATATGGACTCGAGTGGCTAACGGAGGAGATTGGACAATCTACCCCAATTCTGGTATGGTAGTTTTATGCATTGTGCACAGCCCTGATTTAGCGAGATCTTCCCAATTGGAGGAAGGCTATCTCATAGCCCTGATTGACAGAGTTTCGAGTGAGAGGGCAGTGGGTCGATATTTCAGAGGAGATGATCCGCCATGTACTTTTTGGCCCTAAGTACTTGTCCCCGAGACTGACTGCTGAGTTGTACTATAGATTGGGGCGGGCTAGAATAACATTGATTACGAATTATGCAGTACAGCAGACCCCATTTCTGAGATGGGTGGCCGAGCACATTATGTAGTAGGGTCCAGAGCCTTCTTAGATCACCACACACATGAAGCCTATTGTCAAGTCTTCATTGAGTTTCCCTACCAAATTTTGGTGGGCGATTATTAGATCCCGCATCCAGCGTACTTTGGCAGAAAATACTTTTACAGAGGAGTGGGCGATATTGGTTGCCAGTATCTTGGCTGGTTATGATATTGATTGGGACTGACTCTTAAAAGAGCAAACCCATGAGTCAACATTCAAGAGGGAAACCTCCATCCTATTCCCGATTTTGGTCTACAAACTCCATTTACATTGGTGGGTGGAGATACTTCATTAACTGGATTAGTTAGTTGAGGCCCAGTATACCTTCGAGGCTGGCCTAATAAAGGCCAATGAGAACTCGGTGGCAACCCGATGAGCACAACCATCAACATTGATTTTTACCTCGGAGCCACCACCTATGGGTTCGATGACTTCCACTACTACTACTGTTGCTGCTACTATTGAGGAGAGACCCTAGCAACTTGAGCCAGCTGATATTGAGAGGGCTCCCACTACAGCTGCTCCTGTACCAGAGGCCACAACATCACAGACTTCTATAGTAGGCATGGTCTATGTGTCCGCTATCTCTTTTCATGCCATGGCACAGCGATTATCATGTACTAAGGCCCAGTTGTCTCAGCTTATTCAACAGCTTAGGCCATGGGTCCGGCAGACTATTGCGGACTCAGAGGATCAGTGCTAGGCATTCACCATCTCTACAATTCAGGAGCATATTTCTGGAGTAGACCCCCGTATCGATTTCTTTGAGACCCAGTTTCAGAAGAGGTTATCCAAGGCTTGACCTTCATATTTGTCAGCCGTCTAGAAGGAGCCTCCACAGACATTCCTCGGGAATCGCCCATGCACAGATGAGGACCTTGTTTAGAGAAATATGTGTACAAAGTGCCTCGAGGATGATGCGGATAGGGAGGACGAGCTCGGGCTAGCCTTGAGGACATCGAGGCTAGAGAATGAGATGAGGCTAGCGCAGGAGCATGATAGGGCAAGGGGTTTTGGCCCATTTGAATAGAGTTTGGCTCCTGAGCAAACTTCCCTGCAGATAGGAGATGACCAGACGTAGCTTGAGACAAGCACTTAGGCGCCAAGGTATGTTTGTTGACCCCTACTTATTCTATTTTTTCTTGATTTGGTGCATTGAGGAAAACATACAACTTTTTCGATGGGGTGTGGGTAGTTATGGGCCTTGGTGAAGTCTGAGTAGCTTATGGTCCATAACTACCCCAAATTTTGATCTTGAGGTTTTCTTGCATGTGTTCTTTTTCCTCATGGATGCTTAATTTCTATTGAATCAACATGTTTAGGATTTTTAGATAATATATGTAGCATATAGTACTAATACTTATGGCATATAACATTTTTTATGTTTTGTTTTGAAAATTGGTACCCACCAAAAATAATTTTTGATTAGTAGTTAAATGGCAATCATGCATGTTTGGGTGTTTGGCAATAGTTTTTCTAATAAGTGAGGGTAATTGAGACATGAAGACTGATATGTGAGTCGCTTGTTGATAATGTATGCAATGCCAAATGACTGTGAGCTTATTTTGATTGATTCATGCATCTTTGTGTTGGTTCAGAACTTGCCCTGTTACTCTAAGTTAGATTGTAGATTAAATAGGTTAGGAAGGGATTTTAGGCCTTTATTAATTAAATTAGTCCACTTCAGCCTAAAATAACTAACCAATGATGTTTTATCCCTTCTTCCAAATATTTGAGCCTTAGATGAACTAATACTTACATTAACACCTAATTAGCCTAACCTTGTCTATTGAAAAACCTTGAGATTAGCCCTCTCCTTGAGTAGTGTGAACCTTGATTCTGGCAAAAAACCTATTTTGAGGGTGGCTACCAAAAGTGACCCTGGTTTGGGGAATAGATATTGTGTACTTCGATATAGGCTAAAAGCCTAAGTTGAGGGTGGCCGGTGTAGGGGTGTAATCACAAAAATAAGGTGGTGAGTTGGGAATGAGGAGAAAAAAAAAGAAAATCATGTACCTGGTGCAAGAAAAAGAAAAGGATTCCTTAGACTGAGATTAAAAGCAAAATGAAGTGTAAAATGAGGCAAAAGTTGAAAAATGAGAAGAAAATACCTGGAAAAGCTTGAATGCAAAACAAACAAGAAAGGGAGAATAAGGTGAAAATATTAGACTTGGTAAGGTAAAAGTGATGAAAAATGTAGTTCAAGGATGACTTCTAGTCAATATTTTTCTAAAATATCATACCAAATCCCCTTGACCCTACATTATAAGCCTAGAAAGTCCTAAAGTGATCCTGGTCCAGCTGGTTGAAAATCTGAGTCATGAGTATATGGGTAAGCCTATGATATTAGTCATTATGCGTGAACATCTTTTAAGAGAGAGTAAGTGTGTTTGCACAATTCCAAAGCTAAATTTGAATCATTGAGTGTCAAAAATGGGAGTTATTTCTGTGAGGGCACTTGCATTGCATTGTTAGCAAATAACTTATTCAGTAATTGTGGACTGTTGACATTCCTTTACTTGTCATAGTTGTGTTGTCAAATGTACTAGTGTGTTTTGGTTTCCTAAATAGCTATTTGACTAGTATGTGATGTATGCCATTGAGTTGAGATCTGTACATTGCTATATTGTCTATATAGATTGAGTCGTCGCTTGAGGACAAACAACAAGTTGAGGGTCTTGATGTGCTATCATATTCCAAAACATTTGATGCTTAAAACATAATGTGACATTTATGGTTTTTATGTGGTTTTGTGTGTAGTTTTTGCAGGAAAGCAGGTTGGCATGATTTTAGGGCAAATTGCAATCTTTTCTGGTTGTTAAAGGTATACAAGACCCTCTATGAGTCACAGAGGATTCTACGAGTTGTAGAATGGGTTTCATGGAGATTTCTAATAAGTTTTGAAGATTTGAAGTTCAGCCACACGAGACCTCTTTACGAGTCGTAGATTACTTTATGACTCATATAGAGTGGTTTTGGGAAGAATTCCAGTAAGATCCAGTGAAGGACTGGATGTTATCGGTAAAATCTACGAGAGGGCAATACAAGTCGTAGGTCAGTCTATGACTCATAAAGTGGATCCGTAGCAGTGAAGTCCAAGATCTTAAGAGCTGAACACGAGACCTTAATACCACTCATAAACCTAGTTACGAGTCGTAAAGGCCTATCATATAAATTCACCGACTAGTTTTTCTAATTTTTAGGACTTGCTTGTAAATACTGTAAATAGTAATTTTGGGTCATTATTCATAAAAGACAGTAGATAGGACATCATTAGAATACTTCTTAGGGTAATATACTTGGACACAAAATATTGGACAGGAGAATACACTTGTGGATTCATTGTATCTTTCAATCTTATGATTCTCAATAAATTTGGGTTTGCTTGTTCTTCAATTCAATTGGGTAAGCGATTAATTATGTTTTATCAATTCATAGTTTCTCATCTGCTTTAAGTGTGAGTAGCTAAACCCAGCACTTGTGGTTGTGGGAACTATGAAAATCTAATCAAATAAACCTAGATAAGTTAGAATTCTCGGAATGAGTATTTACATGTATTAATCAATTCTCTTTGTTTTGAATGTTTTCTAGTGGTAGCCAACATTATGATTTTTTCTAGTGTTACCTTCCTGATCCAGGTGGTAATGAATAGAAAAAAATTGGTTAATAGGATTTGATGATGTGGTCTCGTCTAATCAACTTAATTAGACCAAGGGGAGGTTGACTGGGACTATGGGTAATGGTTAGTATTGCACACTATGAAGATGTGCTAAGTCATTTAGTGAAATTTGCCTCACTTTTTACCAAAGGGCTTGGTGAACTTAAATTACCGTCCTACAAGATATACTTTAGTCGAGAATTGGGTTATTCGAGGATATTGATTTGGTGAATCATAGGGAACACAATTCCCTTGTTGCTCTCCGTTATAGATTGTCTCTTACTTTAGTTAGTTTAGTTTAATTTTTTATCAATCATTGCAACCCCCCACCCTTTGGGGAATTGAATTAGTTAATACTTGAAATGTTTACTAGTGAATCAATTTGGAAGTCTCTGTATTCTCTTTGCGATTTGACCCTTACCATGGTTAGGTTCTATATTTGACAATAACCACGTTATCCTCCAAAAATGAGTGTAACTTGAGCGTGATCAAGGTGATCATGAGTGAAGCCCACAACTCTCATTATTCCATACATTTGGGATCCACAAAAATATATCAGGATTTGAGGGAAGTGTATTAGTGGCATGTTATGAAGAAAGATATAGCAAGTTTGCACTCGAATGTGCTAATTGTCAACAAGTGAAGGTGGAATATCAAAGGCCTAGAGGTTTGACCCAAGATATTGAAATTCCTACTTGGAAGTGGGAAGATATGCACATGGATTTTGTGGTTTGTTTGCCCCGAATCCAAAAGAAATATGATTCTATTCAGGTTATTGTTGATCACATGACGAAATTGGCTCATTTCCTCCTAGTTAACTCTACTTTCACTACCAAAGATTATGTAAAGTTTATATTCGAGAATTGGTTAGGTTGTATGGTGTTCCTGTGTCTATTATATCGGATCATGGCACCCAATTTACTTCTCAGTTTTGAAGTCATTTCAGAGAGGGCTTGACACTAAGGTGAATTTCATCACGCTTTCCATCCTTAAACATATGGAAAAACCGAGATGACAATTCAAACTTTGGAAGACATGTTGAGGGCTTTTGTATTGGAATTCAAGGGTAATTGGGATGATCACCTATCACATATCAAGTTTGCCTACAACAACAATTTTCATGCTAGCATTGCTATATCGTTTGAGGCTTTATATGAGAGAATGTGTAGATCTCCGGTTGGCCTACTTGAGTTGGGAGATATAGCATTAATTGACTCAAATTTTGTGTTGGAGGCCATGGAAAAGGTGATGTTGATTAGGGAGAGGTTGAAGACGGCTCAAAGTTTTCAAAAGTCTTATTCGAATGCTAGAAAGATGGATATTGAGTTTCTTGTTATTCATTGGGTGTATGTGAAAGTTTCAGCCAGAAGGTTGTAATGCATTTTGGTAAGAACGACAAATTAAGTCCTCCATATGTAGGTCCTTATGAGATTGTGGAGCAGATTGGGAATGTAGCTTATAGGTTGGATTTGTCTCCGGATTTGAGTTTTATTCACCGATTTTCCATGTGTCTATGTTGAGAAAATTTATTAGTGATCCTATTTCAATTTTGCCTTTAGAGGGTATTGAAGTTGAGGAGAATTTGACTTGTAAAAAGTTTCTAATTGATATTTTGGATAGACAAGTGAACGACTTCGCAACAAGGATACGGCTTCGGTTAAAGAGCTTTGGAGGAACCAACATGTTGATAGTGCTACTTGGGAGACGAAGTTGGACATGGTAGGTGATACCCCTATCTTTTCCAATCTACTCAAGCCTAAGTTATTAGGTTCTTTCTATTCTCAATGGTCCTAATTCTTTCACTCTTGTGCTTCATGACATGACATGCAAACGTGTGCAAAAAAATGATATAAATCATGTTTTGATAGGAATCTTAATGACTTTCTGATTTTCCAGAAATTAATTATGCATTATGTATTCATGTTTCAATGTTTCATGTTCCAATCAAGCTTTTCAAGCCATGTTCTAGCACATTCAAAGATGAATGTTCCTTGGGTGGAGTGAAGTAAGGACCCGGACTTTGTGAGACCTTTTAATGTGTAAATTTGAGTTTTCGGAGGTGTGTAAGCCATGAGGAATGCTTGTGTATGACTTTGGGTGTCTTAAAAATGGATTTGAGGTTTGGATGCTCTTTAGGGAACCTTCCACAAGCCATGGTACTTACCACTGGCCATGGAAGGGGCCCTTGGACGGTGCCCCAGCCTTACAGCCAAGAATTTAGTTAAGGCAATCCACAAGAAGACCCTGTACGAGCCATATGGGGTCTTGTGTGTCCTCCCATGAGCCATGGAGCGGTGTCTCAGAACTTGGTACTTTCGTACGGATTCCCAAATGCCCCATTTGCCCTTGCATGGACTGTTTCACCTTCAGTGGAAGCACCCTAAGCCTGGGAAAATTTCTGAGGATCCTCACACGAGCCGTGAGGCTCTTTGACGGGACCCCTTGGGACTTTTTGAAGCTCATTTTAGTAATAGCATTTTTGTAATTTTAGTGATTCTTGAGGTTCGTTTATTACTTTCTAACCTATCCTAAACACCTGAAAAGACCTATGCTCCTTTATTCTTATTCAAATTTATTCCATATACTTAGAATATTCAAATTCTCTCATCTAAAGAACTCCTCCCAAGTGTTCCATTGAATTATCTTGAAGATCAAGGAAGGGTCTTCTTCTCTAATCAATTTCTTCTTGATTCTTCTTAATTATCTAAGGTATATTGGATTGATTCAAGGCCACTTTGAAACATGAAGACCCCAAACACTTTTTACCTATGATTTATGAATTTCAAGTTTACTTTGAATATGAGTCTTTTAAATTATAACTTATTTGATACAATACAAATATGAACTATGTTTAATTGATGTTTTTATGGAAACTACAACCCTAGTATGTTGAATTGCATTGATATTATGAACGTTTGGATGTGAATGTCCATTTTAAATATTGATTTAGGCATGGGTAATCTCAAATAAGATTTAAATGTGAATTTCTTCATAGATTTACTTGGATTTCATATTATATTGTTGAATTAAGTATAAATCTCAATTAGCCATGCTATTCTCTCATCATTCATGGCATATGCATACATGAGCATTTCTTTCCATGAAGCTTATGATGTGACCTAAGTCCCAATTATGATGATTATGTTTTCAAGTAAAGTATTGGTATGAGAAGAATATGATCGCATAATATCTATGATATGGCTCTTTGAGCAATGATGGGTGTTTTACACCAAAAGTATAAGTATGAAGGAGCTATTCCTATGCATGAAAGTATAGCATGAAGTATAATTTCCGTCACTAGTCCAAGTATGCATGATTATGAAGTATCTTTGGCTTTTAAACCTAAGTATGCATTATTATAATTTGAAAGACTTATGCCTCCTTTTTAAGCATGTATTTTTATATGTATTCTCATGGAATGATGACGTAACATCGAGCCAGCTTATGTGAGGGGGGATATCTCCAAGGTCCCTTATATAAATTCTCAAGTCCCATAACTATGTGTCCAACATAGGTATCTTACGCCCCCTTTTTGGGATGATTAATGTTAAGATTTACCTTTGGCAAGTAGGTCACCTCTTTATCCATTGTGGGGAAGATGATAGAGTTACAAGTTATAGCTCACTTGGTCTTATATTTTTAAGGTACCATCCCCACTATGTAAAATGTATTTTGGCATTCATGTATCATGCATTTCATGGCATATCAATATATTATTCTTTCTGATATACTTCTTTCTATATGTGACCTTGTTATCTAACATTGAATGCAGGTTTAATGAGATCCTATGCATTGCATGCATGCATACATTGTACATCCAAATGTACTAATGCATACTCTTTGCCTACATGATCTAACCATGGGGAACCTGAAGGGACCCCAAACAAGCCTCTTAAAATATCATTACACATCCTTGGTCACGAAAGCAATAAAATAACGATAAGGAATAGTAAATAGGGATAAATGGTCTATGAGAAATCCTTCATATCATAAAATATCAAGAGAGTCAAAGAGAACCAAACTCATAGAATCATTACATAACTTGTCTAATAACACCTCAAAACATAGAATTTAGCGAGGGCCAAGACAAGCAACCGGGCTAACCCTCATAGTCAAAACATATAATAAAGGAAAGGGAGTCTTTATACATAACATAAGATCAAAGACATTGTCCCTGAAATTGAGGACTCACTAACTTGCTTTGAGAGAAATCGTGCTAGCCTCGTGGAGAAGGAAGATGATCAAGGGGAGCTCCTGTCCCTACATGGTAACATCATATAGGCATAGAGTATGTGTTAGTAAGTTTGAATATACTAAGTGTCTAGGATTCCATGTAACAAGAGATAGGCAACAAAATCGAAATGCATATTTAGGCAATAAATGAGCATATAGCAATATGGCATGCATGAGTGATGTTTGTAGTAAAACAAGATTACATAGGACATTTTACATGTGTAGGAAGAGACCATCATTAGTAACTAAGACCTACCCCCTCCTTAGAGAGGCAGTTTAGGTACAAACCCCTCAAAATGGTTGCACGGGCCTACTATCTCCTGAGCGAGGCAATTGAGGTATAAATCCTCCAACATGATTGCATGGTCTACTACCTCCTGAGCGAGGCAATTGAGGTACAAACCCTCCAACATGGTTGCACGGGCCTTCTGGGTGGAGATAATTCCCTTAGGCACCAAGGTAGGTTGTGTGTGCCTTGAGTTTATGACTTGAGAGAGAAGATCCTTGATGAGGCTCGTAATTCTTCCTATTCTATTCATCCCTGTTCTACAAAGATGTATAGAGATTAGGCAGATGTGTTTTGGTGGCGAGGCAATTGAGGTACAAATTCCCAAACATGGTTGCACGGGCTACTATCTCCTGAGCGAGGCAATTGAGGTACAAATCCCCCAAACATGGTTGCACTTGCCTACTACCTCCCGAGCGAGGCAATTGAGGTACATACCCCCCAATATGGTACTTTGGGCCTACTACCCCCCGAATGAGACAATTAATCAACTTCCAACACTATAGATACTATACATGAAATCAATACATACATACATTCCTTTCATCATCATAAAGTCATACAAGTCAAAGGTCATGCAACGGATCATCAATAGTTCAAGAACCCTAAATCGGACATTTTATCAAACACTTGGTGAGTGTGTAGTGCCTGTGTAAAATCATGCAATTAAAGAGTGAAATTATGCAAGAAATCTTGAAATAAATCAACCCACCAACACTTGGTATATCACCTTAAAAAGTACATTAAAACCCTTCATCAAATCTCAAGATAGATCAAAGATTCATAGCTAAAAATATGCGTAAACAGTCACACTTTTACAAAATCCCAACATAGTTCATAGTCAAATTCATAATAGAAGACCCATAAGTAATATCAACTTAGAAACATATAATTTAGGTAAAAAAGAAGCTTGGTTTAACCATAAGTAAAAGGACCCAATGGTTGAAACCTACATACCTTAGTTTTAGGGAATTCCTTGATGAAGATTAGAAATGGAGACTTGAATCTTGAGTGAAATCCTTAAGATCCGGGATGAGTTTTGGCACTTGAATTTTAGGTGAATATTTGTCTAAGTGCTTGAGAGAGTATTGGGGAATGCCTTATATGATATTAAGGTGAAATATGACTAAGTATAAGTATTTTCACATGTAGGAAAACTTAGGCCCAAGACCCAAAAGTCATGGACCAAAATGAAAATTAGAAAAAAAAAAGAACATAGTGCTCGCCCTGGCTGTGTCGCGTCAGGGACATGCACTGATCTTTGGAAATATCATTTTGCGATTATACGGTTGCTCTAAAATCAGGGTTAGACCCATTCCACACTCAATTTTGCCCCCTGATCAAGAATATGAAGTTATATTTTTGATATCATGAATATATTTTGAGATATATGGAAATTACCATCCCAGGCACTTTCGAGGGACATTTTCGGGCACTTTTTGGGGTCGTTTGATGGTCTCTGTCTATTCTATGAATTTAGAGGCATTGTTGGATAACATATAGAATCTATGTACGGATTCGTGTTATGTTATGCTATTTGCTTATGGAGATCCTGGCTATGGTTATTCCTTGATACCGATGGTATGATAATATGTTTATGATGATGGAAAGTCCTATGTCCCTTCTATCCCTATAGTATGAGTCATATTTACCCACCCTTTAGTTCTTATGTGCTATGAGTAATATGGATCCATAAAAATCCCTATCCCTACAACATCCTCATAGCGTGGGTCATACTTTTCTATCCTTTAGAACTACGTGCTTAATGTATTATTGTACGCTTCCAAATCGAGATGTCTATGTAGATGCAATGAGGCTTGTCTGACTCTTGAGTTCCCATTCACAATATCACTCCTAGGCCCTTGGCTCATGTCATGACATTTTTAGCACTATGTTTAATGAGATATGACTCGAGTTTTACACTATGTATAGTTATATGAACTCAGAATGAGTCTTCAAAGAAGAGGGAGATCGTACTTTATTATGAATGTTCTCAGATAAGATTTCTTGATTGAATCATGCTAATGATCTTTTTTTCCAAGAAATTTTACTGATCCTACTTTCTAGTCTTGATAGAAATGTTAATGATAGTAAAGGAGTGATGGTTAATGAGAGAGAATGAGTGTTCTTGATTGTGAAAATGATATTTTATTAGTTCCATCTAGGGTTGTAGACGTGGAGGAAGAGTTAGAAAAATATTGATGCGTGTGATAGATGAGTAAGAGAATATTAGTGTCTTATGATAGGTTTGATGATTCTCAAGTGATGATGACCTTAAAGAGACTATAAAGTGGTTAGAGTCATAGGCTTGAATCTGTGATTGCCTTTGAGTTTATTGAAGTGATGAGAATGAGCAGTATCCTATAAGTAAATATGTCATGACCTGAAATTTGGGTGTGATGGAACTCATCTAACTCTCTAAGGCGAGTCGTCCCAAAACACAAAAAACTCAACAATAGATTAAAAGCGGGAGATAATAGTCTAAATATATAGATAAGTCATTGAAAAAAAAAACTACAACTATCCCAAGGATTGGTATCACAAGCCTCTATGTCTAAAACACTCAAATGAAATACAAGACATAATGTCTAGTCCACAAATAGAACTAAAACGTAAAATTTGAATCCTCAAGTCCTACTGAAGACATAAACAGCTATCTCGCAAGAAATTCAGAAGCTTGATCCAACTGGAAGGATGTCTAGCAAGCTGGAATGGGCTTACAACCCATAAAAATAGCATGGGGTGACCACCAAACAATAAGGTACTCAAAAAATGGAACTAACCTAATGTAAAATAATGAAAAACACAAGTAACCTCTTAAATTTTAACCATAATCCGCCAAACTACAACTCTGCACTCAGAAAAGTTCCAACACAATATATATATTATTGCAATCTCTATCTCTCTCTCAGAGATAGAGAGAGATCACAATAAAATAGATGTATCCATCATCTGACATAGCACCACCATATACAAGAATATAACTAGATCTAACTCTTACTCAAGATCAGAGATATAATAAGTACACAATCTCATAAATGATATACTATACCAAACAGATATGATATGAGATGGAGTAGATGTCATGAGATGTATTTGCAATGTCAAATAATTGTGAGGCATGTCTGCCTTAGAATGCACATTCACTGATGAAACGCCCCAAAAATATCCGAAATGTGCATCAAAAAGGCCCATAATTGTAATTTCCATATATCTCAAAATTCGAGCGTGATATAAAAAGTCCGACTTCATATTCATGATCAGGGGGCAAAAATGAGTGGGAAATGGGTATAACCCCAATTTTAGACAAATTCCAGTGGCGATCCTTGCGCGGATCAGTGTTATTTTGTGCCAAAAATCCTGTTTTGGTGCAAAGGGATTGGGTCATAGCCCCATCTGCAGTTATGTGTAAAAGCACCTATACTTAGCCATTTTTCTACTCTACATCACTCAAGACCCTCCCAAAAACCCTCTCTAACACTTAACCAGATATTTCATCCAAACTCAAGTGTCCCAAGCTTAGTTTAGGATCTCAAGAACACCATTCAAGCTTCAAGTTCCCATTCAAATCCATATCAAGAAAATTCCCGAACTCAAGGTATGTGGGTTTCAACCATTGTGTCCTCCCACACATGGTGCCCAATATTCCTTTCTTATAAAATGCAGGTTTTCAAGTTAGATTATCTATGGGTATCTTTAATTATGGATTATAAGCATGAAATATGTCAGGGTTGAAATGACCCCAAAAAATGCCCGAAAATATGCATCGGAAGTGCCTGGAATCATAATTTTTATATATCTAAAAATTCATTCATTATTTCAAAAATCCGATTTCATATTCTTGTTCAGGGTCAAATTGAGTGGGAAAAGGGTCTAACCCAGTTTTAGAACAACCATATAAGAATCCAAAATTTGCAAAAACATGATTTAGGAGGGTCAACTTTAAAGGGGCATATCTCTTAGCACAAAAGAATTGGGTGTCCCACAACTTAAATGACAGCTCTTTGAATTATCTTTCCAATTTACTTGGTTTGACCTCATTTTGAGTTCGGATGAAGAATTTATGCCCATTTTCGTAGAACTCGTTTGTGCAGAAATGCAAAAATTCTAGTGAGCAATGTTATTTTGGTCCTATTTTTTTTTTAATTTTGGTCCAAGACTTTCAAGTCTTAGGCCTAAGGTATCCCATATTTGAAAATGCCTATATTTAGACTTATTTCATCCTCATATCATCCTAAACATTCCCCAATACTCACTGAAACACTTACACTAATATTTCTCTCAAGATTCAAGTCCCAAAACTCAAGATCAATCTTAAGGATTTCATTCAAGCTTCAAGTCTCCATTAAAGTGTTCTTCAAGAAATTCTCTAAAGCTAAGGTACGTGCATTTCAACCATTGAGTCCTTTCACCCATGGTGCCCAATCCTCTTTTCTACTTAAATGACATGATTTAATGTTTATTTTACATGTGGATTTTGTATATTAAGAAATTTATTGCACAGTGATTTGAGTTCATGAATGTATGGTTGTTATCATATGTTTTGAGTTCTAAATCTTGGATCTAATGTTGGATATGATGAAGGGTCTTAATGTATGATGCTTGAGGATGTTACAAAGTGTTGATTAATGGTTTTACATGGGATTTACTTTCATGTATTCACTCTTGAATTGTATCATTTTACACTAGCACTACACACCCGCCAAGTGTTTGATAAAAAGTCTGGGTTAGGGTTTTTGAGGAATTGTTGGCCCAATGCATGTCTTATAAGTTCAATAACTATATGATGATTAAATGGATGTATATATGAGTGTTTAAAACACATAAAGCACCTATGTTATTGCAAGTGAATTGGTGGGCACTCATGTGGTTATGTCCTTAGGGATTGTGATAAGTTATTAAGTTCTTATGCTAAGACCTATGGCCTTGCAAATTGTGAAGTCTACTAGAAAGGGTTATGAACCATGTTATATACTTTACCCTCTTGCAAGGCAAATCCGTACATGTAGGGGTTATGAGCTATGTTGTACACCTTACCCTCATGTACGAATCAATGTACTCTTGATGAGGTTATGTACTCTTGATGAGGTTATATACTCTTGTTGAGGTTATGCAATGTACTCTTGATTGAGGTTATGCCATGTACTCATATTTGAGGTTATGCAATGTGCTCATATGTAGGGGTTATGACCTATGTTACCTTCTACCCTCATATGCTATTCATTATCTTATGTACTACCCATTATTTACTAGAATGGGTTATGACTCGTGCTATATTCTTCACCCTCTAGTACAAGGTATTTAGATGATCTAATAATGGCACCTTATGGTATTAGTAAGCTATGTAAGTATATTTATTTTCAAGCATGTTTTACTTCAAACATCAGGTATGCATGCCATATTGCTATATACTCATTTATTGCCTAATTATGCATTTTGATTGTGTTATTATCTTTTGTTGTATTGGATCCTACATACTTAGTCCATTCCAACATACTAACGTATACTCTATGCCTACATGATATCACTACGTGGCTAGTACAGTTTCACTCAAGCTTTTTGGTGAGTCCTCCATTCCAGGGACATTGCTTATGATCTTATGCTATATTCTAAGACTATCTTTCTTATATGTATGCATTAACTATGAGGGTGATCCTGATTGCTTGTCTTGGCCCCTGCTCTTATCTATGTAGTAGAGGTGTTGTTGTACATGTTATGTATTATGCTTGAGCTTTGATTCACTTATGATATTCAAGCTATTTAAGTATAAATCTCTCTCCCTTAGTCCTAATTCCCCTTGTTTATGTTTCTTATGCTATTTTATATTGCTTCTATGACTAAGGATGTCTGATGATATGCTATGAGGCTTGTTTGGGGTTCCTTCAAGTTCCCCATTCATTGGTCACGTCTAGGCCCTAGGATTGGGTCGTGACAAAGATGGTATTAGAGCACTAGGTTGTTAGATCCTCGGAGTCCAATACACTGCATTAATTAGAGTCTTGTTCATAGTTATGTTGTGCACTACAACTATGAATAGGAGGCTATGAGGCATTTTAGAAATTATTTCCCTTCTTCATGGTATATGTTGTGCTTTAGAAGTAAGATAGGGCCTTCCCCTCTAATGAATGTTTACTCTTCTAGTTAATCATGCCACTTCAAGGAGGAAGGAGAAGGAAGGTAAGTTGAAGGTTTTGATTTTGATGGATCCGAGTTTCATAATTTCTTTCATTATTACTTTTGGTTGCTAGTGGGCTTCTTGTGTATCCTGAGTCGACATGTGAACCTTTGGCGTCCACCTCTTGGTTGAGTATATTGTTGCTAGAAAGTTCATAAGTGTTGTTCCATGTTCATATTGCATTAAGTCTTTTTGTGGCTTGTTGGACTTGTGTGATGGATTTTGATGTTATATTTGGGATGGATTAGGTGCATGCATGTTGTGTCTCCATTGATGGCAAGGCCCGTAGAGTTAGAATCTGAATCTCTAATTAACTTGTCTTTGAGCGGGAGGTAATTCTAGTATTAAGGTTCAAGTTGGACCATGTTCTCATTGCATAGAATTCTTGTCTTGTGATCTTGGTTGAACTTAGCTTGATATGTTGGAGGTCTTGGGGTAGTTTGGGATACTTGCATAACATGCTTCCAATCAGTGTAGAACTCGTAAGGTTGTAACATGATGGTTAAGGATGGTCGATCTATTAGGTCAAACACAATGGATTAGTCACTTCTCTATGATTGATCTTTGATTCGAGTTTTGTCCCCGAGTAAGAATGAGGATAGGTGATATCCCTGAGTGTCTTTTCGGACTAGGAGTGAGCACTTTAAGTATTGGTGGAGTTGCTTGGTTGACTTATGCACCAGTAATGTTTGTGGGTTTCTTGAATTGGGTCTTAAAGGCCTACCTTGATATGTTTATGGTGGTCTCTAGTGATGAGGTATTGCTTTGTCTAGAGCTTGTGAATCATTAGGGGGTAGTGTTTCAAGACTTGGATGGATGAGACGTTTTTTGCTAGATATGATAGGTTTGAGTGGAGGATAACAAGAAGGTGGTTAGGACTCCTTAAGGATTATGACATGAGTACGCATTAATCTTTCCGATAAGTCTAGTGTTGTGGTTGGTGCTCTAAGTAGCTTAGTTTGTATGGATAATGGTGGCAAAGAGGAGACTAGTAGCGTCCATCAGTTGGTTAGATTGGAATTTAGGTTGAGGGAAGTTGAGCATGGTGGTCTAGAACTCCTAATGGTTCCAAATCTTCTTAGTTAAGATGTTTAGATTAGGCAAGGTGTTGATTCTGCCTTATTAGAGTTGGAAGTTTTGGGTGAGAAAATGGTAGAGTCGAGGTTTTCTCCTAAGGGGGAGATGGTGGTTATGGTACGAAGTGGTTAAGGTGTATTTAAGGTTGACAATTGAGTTGAGGATTGTGAGTACTTGTAGAGTGTAAAGGGAGGTTGGTTAGGTTGCATAAGTTTGGGAATTACCTATGGTATGGTTATGGTTTGTCCGATTTTTCATGCTTTTAGATTGAAGGGATGTCATGGTGAATCTAGTGTTATATAACTCATAAGATTGTGGGTGTTATGGAGGATAGTTGCCTTGAGAAGAGGTCCTGGTGGAGGTATTGGATGGAAGAGTTAAAGGAGTTGATTGGTAAGCAGGTAGTGTTCATCAAGGCTATTTGGAAGAATTGTCAAGTCGAAAGTGTCCCTTAGAGAGCCGGAGCGGGCATGGAAAAGTGATATCTGAACCTCTTTCATTCTATTCAAGCTTATGATAACATATTGAACCCCTTCCTGTGATTCCAATGAACGTCTTTCATTCTATTCAAGCTTATGATAACATATTGAACCCCTTCGTGTGATTCCAAGTCTTATGTTTCAGCCTTTATGTCATTTGCATTCATCCATGTTCATGTTGACAAGTTCATGACGATTTTTGACACTTATGCTGAGATTTTGGTAATGGTGTTTCAAATATACTATTGAATTCTTGTTGGGCCTAATTTTTTCATGATCACACTTCTCATGTACATTTCATTGACATTCGGGGACGAATGTTCCCAAGGGTGAGATATTGAAATGACCCCAAAAAGTGTCCGAAAATATGCCTCGAAAGTGCCCGGGATTGTAATTTCCATATATCTAAAATCCATTCGTTATTTAGAAAATATGATATCATATTCTTGTTCAGGGGGTCAAATTGAGTAGGAAATGAGTCTAACTCAAATTTTAGAGCAAGCGTATCAAAATTCAAAAATCACAAAAATGAGATTTAGGGGGGTAACTTTAAAGGGGCATATCTCTTAGCACAGAAAGAACTGAGTTTCCCACAACCTACCAAATTAAAGCTCTTTGAATCAACTTTTCAACGCATATCGTTTCACCACATTTTGAGTTTGGATGAAAAGTTTATTCCCATTTTCATAGAAGTCGTTTGTGCAGAAATGCAAATTCCAGTGAGTAATCACCGTCACTTCCGCGAAGCGAAGATGTGTTACTTTGGTCCTTTTTTTATTTTGGTCCAAGACTTTCAGGTCATGGGACTAAGGGTTCTCCTACTAGAAAATACCTATACTTAGCCTTATTTCACCCTCATAACATCCTAAACATTCCCCAATACTTACTCAAATACTTAGACTAATATTTCTCTCAAGATTCAAGTCCCAAAACTCAAGACTAATTTTAAGGATTTCATTCAAGCTTCAAGTCTTCATTAAAGTCTTCTTCAAGAAATTCTCCAAAGCTAAATGTATGTGGGTTTCAACCATTGGGTCCTTTCACACATGGTGCCCAATCCTCTAATCTACTTAAATTTTATGATTTAAAGTTTATTTTACATGTGAATTTTGTATATTAAGAAATTTACTGCACATTGATTTAGTTCGTGAATGTATGGTTACTATAACATGTTTTGTGCTCTAAACTTGGATCTAATGTTGGATTTGATGAAGGGTCTTGATGTATGTTGCTTGAGGGTGTTACAAAGTGTTGATTAATGGTTTTAATGGGATTTACTTGCATGTTTTCACTCTTGAATTACATCATTTTACACTAGCACTACACACCCGCCAAGTATTTGATAAAATGTCTGGGTCAGAGTTCTTAAGGAATTGTTGGTCCAATACATGTGTTATGAGTTGAATGACTATATGATGATTAAAGGGATGTATATATGAGTGTTTAAAACACGTAAAGCACCTATGTTATTGCAAGTGAATTGGTAGCCTCTCATGTGGTTATGTCATTGGGGATTGTGATGAGTTATTGAGTCCTTATGCTATGACCTATGCTTGCAAATTGTGAAGCCTACTAGAAGGGGTTGCCTTGCACCCTCTTGTGCAAGGAAAATTCCTATATCTAGGGGTTATGAGGTATGTTGTACACCTTACCCTCATGTACAAATCAATGTAGTCATATTTGAGGTTATGTACTCTTGATGAGGTTATGTACTCTTGATGAGGTTACATACTCTTGATGAGGTTATGTACTATTGTTAAGGTTATGCAATGTACTCATATTTGAGGTTATGCAATATGCTCATATGTTGGGGTTATGACCTATGCTACCTTTTACTCTCATATGCTATTCATTATCTTATGTACTACCCATTGCCTACTAGAAGGGGTTATGACTAATGCTATATTCTTCATCTTCTAGTACAAGGTATTTGTATGATCTAATCATGTCACCTTATTGTATTAGTAAACTATGTACGTATGATTATTTTCAAGCATGTTTTACTTCAAACATCATGCATGCATGCCATATTTATATATACTCATTTATTGCCTAATTATGCATTTCGATTATGTGCTTATATCTTATTGCATTGCATGCTACATACTTAATACAATCAAACGTACTAATGCATACTCTATGCCTACATTATATCACCATGAAGGAACCGGAGCCCCGCTTGAGCATCTCCACCCACATGGCTAGTACGGTTTCACTCAAGCTTGTTGGTGAGTCCTGCATTCCATGGATGTTGTTTATGATCTCATACTATGTTCTAAGACTATCTTTCTTATATGTATGTATTAATTATGAAGGTAATCCCAGTTGTTTGTCTTATCCCCCACTCTTATCTATATAGTAGAAGTGTTGTTGGAGATGTTATATATTATGCTTGAGCTTTGACACACTTATGATATTCAAGCTATTTAAGTATAGATCTTTCTCCCTTAGTCCCAATTCCCCTTGTTTATATTTTTTTATGTTTTTTTATATTGCTTTCGCGACCAAGGATGTGTGATGATATGTTCTGAGGCTAGTTTGGGCTCTTTCGAGTTCCTTATTCGCCAGTCACATCAAGGCCCTAAGCTTGGGTCATGACAAGGGCTTGATGAAATTTCATTAAATATGCACGTTTATCTATCTCAAGCTTATACTATGAATTGGTTTTGTCTATTAAGATTATGTATGTTTTGAGCTATGAAACTATGATCTATTATGAGATTTGATGATGGATTTTAAGGTACTTTACATGAGGGTTTTGCTATGTGTAGGTGGGTTGATTTACTTTGAGTTTTCTCATATTATTTCACTCTTGAATTACATGATTTAAACTAGCATTGCACACCCACCAAATGTCTGATAAAATGTCTTTTCAAGGATTCTTAAAGTTATTGATGATCTATTGTTTGATTTATGAGTCAAGTGACTTTATGATGATTTTGGGTTTTCAAAAGATGTATTGAATTCATGTAAATGTCTATAATGTTTTAAATGCTGGATTACGCCCTTTTTCAAAGATTTTAGCTTTTGTTAGCCTTTTGATGTTAATGCAAGGGTAATGCTTAATGATGATCTATTCTTATTTTCTAAAGTTAGGCTCACCATTAGAGGTCAAAGATGTTTTAGAGGTACTAATGTCATGTTTCCATGTTTCTTACAAATTGCTAAAGTATGATTATTTCAATTATTCCGTGGGATTAGGTTCAGCACCGATGGATGGAGGGTTTGGCCTATTTCCTCAAAATATGTGCCAACATAGGAATATACTTTATCCTTGCTTTACTAGTGGATCAATTTAGTGCACTTTCTCTTGAAATTGTTCCCGAAATAGGACAGGCTCCTGTAAGGCAAAGTTTCCCATGAAATCCTTTACGAAATGGGATGGGTTCCTAGAAGGAAGGTGACTTCTCCAAAATGGGATAGGCTCATGTAAGGTGAAGTATGATTTACCTCAGCAAATAGACCACCTCTTTACAGGTGAGTGATAATTATCGAGATTCCAAGTTGTAGTTCTCTTGGTCTTATTCTTTGTCGGATGAGGTCTCTTCCAACACATGTATTATGTTCTATGCAAGTTAAATGATTACAAGCATTTTGTATTCAACCATTGATCATGCATGTCATATTGAGATTTTACTTATCTATTGCCTATTACTATGCATTTTAAATATATTGGTTTATGTCTTGTGCATTGCATCCTACATACTTAGTACATTCAAACATACTAACACGTACTTTTTCCTACATGCTATCACCATGTAAGGACCAAAGCTCCTCTTGACCATCCTCCATGAGGCTAGTGAGATTATTCGAAAAAAAGCTTGGTGAGTCCTCAAGTTTGGGGACAGTATCTACTGTCTCTTTCTATTTCTAAGACTTTTTTATATTGGACATTTGACATTATGAATGTGAGCTTGAAAAGTGTTGTGGCCCCCACTCTATTCTAAGTTTAGTGGTATTGTTGGAACATTATGATATATTTATGCTCTAAGTTTGACTTTCTATGTTTTTATGATATCAAAGACTTCCCTTTGTCCCGTTTTCCTTTTTTATTATCTCTTGTTATTGTTTACTTTACTTTCGCAACCAAGGATGTGTGATTGATATGATAAGAGGCTTGTTCGGGTCCCCTCGGGTTCCCATTTATCGTGTCACATCTAGGCCTTAGGATTGAGTCATGACAAAGTTGTTATCAGAGTACTAGGTGGTTATTTGTCCACGGAATCTAACACACAGCTTCGATTATAGTCTTATCATGGTTATGAAGCGCGCCACAACTATGAATGGGAAGCTATGAGGCATTTTAAGAAATGTTTTACTTCTTCATAGTCTAAAGCATGCGATAGAGCCAAGTCCCCTAAGGTTTATTATTGATCCCTAACCATTACGTTTCACTTTATGTCTCAAGCTATTAAGGACAGTCGCATCTCTAATACGGAGGTTCACAATGCTCTATGGATATTGGCCAAAGTTGTGACCGCCCAACTCAATCAATCGGTGGACACCCCCGAGAATTCAAATGGTTAGAGAGGGGAGAAAAAGGCCAAGAGATCCCGAGTTGAGGGTGCTTCATCTTCTGCTAGACTACCGATGCCCAAGTGTCCAAAGAAAAGGTCCCTTTTGTCACTTGTCAAGGGTGTAGTAAGAAATATCAAGGAAGGTGTTTCGAGGGAATTGCAGATTATTTCAACTATGGCGGTGTTGGGCATAAGATGAGGGATTGCCCTGTGGCCTCAAGGGAGGGGAGAAGAAGGGTCCAAGTTGAAGGTGACAATAGTAGGGGAACTCGCCCTAGGTGCCCAAAATGTGTAAGGAATCATAATGACACATGTCTAAGGAACACGGGTGCATGCTATGGGTGTGGCAAGATGGGCCATAGGATTGTTAATTGTCCATATGACCAAAAGAAGGGTAAGGGTGTGGGTGTTCAAGCTTCTCTTCCAAGCCAAAAGTTGAATGATTACAATCATTTTTTATTCAAACATTGATTATGCATGCCATATTGAGATTTTGCTTATCTATTGCCTATTACTATGCATTTTGACTATATTGGTTTGTGTCTTGTTGCACTGCATCCTACATACTTAGTACAATGATACGTACTAACACGTACTTTTTCCTACATGCTATCACTATGAAGGGACCGAAGCTCCTCTTGATCATCCTACACAAGGCTAGAGATATCATTCGAAGAAAAGCTTGGTGAGTCCTCAAGTTTGTGGACAGTATCTATACTGTTTCTTTCTATTTCTAAAACTTTTTTATGTTGGACATTTGATATTATGAGGGTGAGCCGGTAAAGTGTTGTGGCCCCTGCTCTATTCTAAGTTTAGAGGTGTTGTTGGAACATTATGATATATTTATGCTCTAAGTTTGACTCTCTATGTTTTTTATGATATCAAAGACTTCCCTTTGTCCCATTTTCCCGTTTTATTATCTCTTGTTATTGTTTACTTTGCTTCTGCAACCAAGGATTTTTAATTGATATGATAAGAGGCTTGTTCGGGTTCCCATTCGTAGTGTCACGTCTAGGCCCTACGCTAGATTCATGAAAAACTTAGTATCAGAGCACTAGGTAGTTATTTGTCCTCGGAATCCAACACATAGCATCGATTATAGTTTTATTCATGGTTGTGAAGCGCGCCACAACTATGAATGGGAGGTTATGAGGCATTTTAGGAAATGTTTTACTTCTTCATAGTCTAAGGCAGGCGGTAGAGGTAAGTCCCCTAAGGTTTATTACTAATCCCTAACCATTATGTTTCACTTTATGTCTCAATCTATTAAGGACAGTGACATCTCTAATACGAAGGTTCACAATGCTCTATGGATATTGGCCAAAGCTGTGACCGCCCAACTCAATCAATCGGTGGGCACCCCCGAGAATTCAAATGGTTAGAGGGGGGAGAAAAAGGCCAAGAGATCCCGAGTTGAGGTGCTTTATCTTCTGCTAGAATGTCGGTACCCAATTGTCCAAAGAAAAGGTCCCCTTTTGTCACTTGTCAAGAGTGTAGTAGGAAACATCAAGAAAAGTGTTTCGTAGGAATTGCAGATTGTTTCAACTATGGTGGTGTTGGGCATAAGATGAGGGATTGCCCTGTGGCCTCATGGGTGGGGAGAAGAAGGGTCCAAGTTGAACGTGGCAATAGTAGGGGAACTCACTCTGGGTGCCCAAAATGTGGGAGGAGTCATAATGACACATTTCTAAGGAACACGGGTGCATGTTATGGGTGTGGCAAGATGGGCCACAGGATGGTTAATTGTCCATATGATCAAAAGAAGGGTAAGGGTGTGGGTGTTCAAGCTTCTCTTCCAAGCCAAAAGTATGGGAAGCACCATTTGGGAGATTGTTCGGCCAATTCAAGTGCATGCTTTGAGTATGGTGCAAAGGATCACGAGTCTGGACATTGTCCATGGGTTACTAAGGATTATGGGAATGACAGTTGGCATTTCCAACCATACCCTCTAGGAGCCACTAGACTTGGCATGTTGCTTTACAGGTATTTCAAAGGTTTTTTGATTTTGATATGTATGCTTTGATAGACCCGTGTGCCATTCTTCCTTTTATTACTCCTTTTGTTGCCAAAAGCTTCATGTTAGTCCCGAATTGTTGTGTGAACCTTATGAAGTCGCTACCACCATTGGTGCATTCATTATTGCTAGGAGAGTCTATAGAAATTGTCCCGTGTTCACTTTGCATAAAATCTTTCCTTGTGATTTTGTTGAATTAGATGTGGTGGATTTTGAGGTCTTTCTTGGGATGAATTGCTTGCATGCATATTATGCCTCTATTGATTGTAGAAGCCGCAGAGTCAAATTTCAATTCCCTAATGAGCCCGTCCTTGAGTGGGAAAATATTGTGATATGGTGGTCAAGGGTTGATTTATTTCATGCATTAAAGCCCAAAAGTTGATTTCTAAGGGTTACCTCTATCATATTATGAGTGTTAGGGATGTTGATTCTAAAGTCCTTCCTATAGAGTTGGTTCTGGTGGTTAATGAGTTCCTTGATGTCTTTCCTGATGAACTTCTCGGTGTTCCTCCTGAAAGCAAAATAGACTTTGGCATAGACCTCCTTCCTCATACTCAACCTATTTCTGTTCCCCCTTACTATATGGCTTGAAGGAGTTGAAGAACAATTAAGGGGTTTGTTGGAAAAAGAGTTTCATAAGGCCAAGTCACTTCTGTAAGATTGATCGTCGGTCCGGGTATCACCAAGTGAAAATGAGAGAGTGTGACATTCCCAAGATGACCTTTAAGACTGGTATGGACACTTTGAGTTTGTGGTTATGTCCTTTAGGTTGACTAATGCACGGACTATATTCATGGATCTTGTGAATAGGGTCTTTAAACCCAACCTTGACTTGTTTGTGGTGGTTTTTATTGATGATATGTTGATCTATTCTCATAGTGAGGAGGAGCATGTGGATCACTTGAGGGTGGTGTTGCAAATCTTGAGGGAGGAGAAGTTGTATGCTAAATATAAAGAATGTGAGTTTTGGTTGAAAGAGGTTGCTTTTCTAGGGCATGTGTTGTCGTTGATGGCATTAAGGTAGATCCTAAGAAGAAGGAGGTGATTAGAAATTTGCCTAGACCTTTGACTCCATCGGATATTAGAAGTGTTTTGGGTTTGGTGGGTTATTACCAAAGGTTTTGAATTGCTTCTCCTATGACTAAATTGACATAAAAGGAGGCGAAATTTGTGTGGACCGATGAGTGTGAAAAGTGTTTCCAGACTTTGAAAGATAAGCTTATCTCCACTGCTATCTTGGTTCTACCGGGAGGGTTAGAAGGGTTTGTTGTATATTGTGATACCTCAAGAATTAGTTTTGGGTGTGTTTTGATGCAAAGTGGTAAGGTGATAACATATGCTTCTAGACAGCTTTGGGTGCATGAGAAGAAGAACCCATGATCTTGAATTGGCCGCCATAGTATTTGCTTTGAAAATTTGGCGTCACTACTTGTATAGGATTCATGTTGATGTATTTACAAATCATAAGAGCTTCCAATATGTGTTCACCCAAAAAGATCTCAACTTGAGACAAAGAAGGTGGGTAGAGCTACTTAGAGATTATGAATGAGTGTGCATTATCACCTCGGCAAAGCTAATGTTGTGGTCGATGCTTTAAGTAGGGTGTTTATGGGTAGCCTAACTTATGTTGGCGATGATGGCGAAGAGGTGGCTAGAGAGGTTCTCGGTTGGCTAGATGGGGAGTTAGGTTGGAGGAAGTTGACAATGGTGGTGTAGTGGTTGTTAATGGTTCTAAATCTTCATTGATTGAGGAGGTAAAGGCAAAACAAGACTATGACCCCACCATGCTAGAGTTAAATGCTTTGGTGGAAGATGGTGAAGTGGAGGTTTTCTCCTACGGGGGAGATGGTGTCTATAGGTAGTAAGGTAGGCTATGTGTGTTTGTGTTGATGATTGGGTTCCTTGAAAGTCCCACCCATGAAGGGTGTGATTCTGTAAAAAATATGCCTTGGAAATGTCCATAATCGTAAATTTCATATATCTCAAAATCTATGCGTGATATCAAAAAATTCGACTCCATATTGATTGGCAAAATTGAGTGGGAAATAGGTATAACTCCAATTTTTGAGCACCCATAGCGAAAAGTAAGTTTTCAAAATTTTTGAATTACAGTGGCGATCTACGCCCTGGCCGCGATGCACCAAGGAGTGGATTAGTGTTATTTTGTGCCAAAAATCCTATTTCGGTCCAAGGGCATGGGGTCATAGCCCCATGCCCAGTTATGCGTAAAAGCACCTATCCTTAGCCATTTTTCAACTCTATATCACTCAAGACCCTCCCAAAAATCCTTTCTAACACTTAACCAAATATTTCATTTAAATTCAATTGTCCCAAGCTTAATTCCAGATCTCAATAACTCCCTTCAAGCTTCAAGTTCTCATTCAAATCCATGTCAAGGAAATCCCCAAATTCAAGGTATGTGGGTTTCAACCTTTGGGCCCTTTCACCCATGCTACCCAATCTTCCTATCTTATGAAAATTGCATGTTTTCAAGTTGTATTATCTATGGGTATCTTTTATTATGGATTATAAGCATGAAATATGTTGGGGTTTTATGAAATGTTGATGAAATATGCATGTTTATCTATCTCAAGCTTATTCTATGAGTTGGTCTTGTCTATTGAGACTATATATGTTTTAAGCTATGAAACTATGATCTATTATGAGATTTGATGATAGATTTTAAGGTATTTTACATCAAGGCTTTACTATGTGTTGGTGGGTTGATTTACATTGAGTTTTCTCATATTATTTCACTCTTAAATTGCATGATATTGAACTAGCATTGCACACCCACCAAGTGATTAATAAAATGTCTTTTCAAGTATTCTTAAAGTTATTGATGATCTAGTGTATGATTTATCAGCCAAGTGACTTTATGATGATTTTGGGCTTTCAAAAGATGTGTTGAATTCATGTAAAATGTCTATGATGTTGTAAATGACGGATCAACCCCTTTTCAATGATTTTACCTCTTGTGAGCCTTTTGATGTTAATGCAAGGGTAATGTTTGTTGATGATCTATTCTTATGTTTTAAAGTTCGGCTCACCATTAGAGGTCAAAGATGTTTAGAGCTACTCATGTCATGTTTCCATGTTTCTTACAAATTACTACAGTATGATTATTTCAATTATTCTGTGGGATTAGGCTTAGCACTGATGGATGAAGAGTTTGCTCTTTTTCCTCAAACTATGTGCCAACATAGTAGTTCGCTTTATCTTTGTTTTACTAGTGGATCCATTTAGTGCACTTTCTCTTGAAATTGTTCCCTAAATGAGACGGGATCCCATAAGGCGAAATTTCTCATGAAATCCTTTCCGAAATAAGATGGGCTCTCGTAAGGAAGGGTACTTCTCCGAAATGGGTTAGGCTCCTGTAAGGTGAAGTATTGTTTACCTTGGGAAGTAGACCACCTCTTAACCGATGAGGGGTAATCATCGGAATTTCAAGTTGTAGCTCGCTTGGTCTTTTTCTTTGTCGGTTGAGGTCTCTTCACACACATGTATTATGTTCTATGCAAGTTGAATGATTACTAGAATGCTTTACTTCAAGCATTGATCATGTATGCCATATTGAGTTTTGCTTATCTATTGCCTATTACTATGCATTTTGACTATATTGGCTTATGTCTTGTTGTATACATCCTACATAATTAGTACGTTCAAAGGTACTAATGCATACTTTTTCCTACATGATATCTCCATGTAGGGACTGGATCTCTTCTTGGTCATCCTCCACGAGGCTAGTGAGATTATTCGAAGAGAAGCTTGGTGAGTCCTCAAATTCGAGGACACTATCTACTGTCTCTTTCTATTTCTAAGACTTCTTTATGTTGGACATTTTACATTATAAGGGGGAGGTGTTGTTGGAACATTATGATGTATTTATGTTGTAAGCTTGACTCTCTATGTTTTTATGATATCAAAGACATCCCTTAGTCCCGTTTTCCCTTTTTATTATCTCTTGTTGTTGTTTACTTTTCTTTCATGACAAAGGATGAGTGATTGATATGTTAAGAGGCTTATTTTGGTCCCTTCGGGTTCCCATTCGTCGTGTCACGTCTAGATCCTAAGCTTGGGTTGTGACAGCTGATCAGATGACTGCCTTAGATGGAACCCATGGGTGCCTCACTGTAACACCCTAATCTCACATGTACTAGTCGTATGTAAATGGAGCATGATATGGCTTGGTCAAATCAGTACCTATATTAAAAAGTGCAAGAACTTCAGCTTAGAAGGATATGTGAACGTCTAACACTTAAGGCGATCTAGGGCATATAAGTTTTAAGCCAAATTAGGGAGGTAGAGGTCTTAAATAAGGTGAGAGAATTGAAGTGCTTGTAGGACTTAGTAAGCTAGCATGTGAGTCATCTACATGCTTAGTTTAAATATGCTAGGTAGGCGGAGACGAGACCCGGCACCGAATCGGCCCAAGTCCGATAATGAATAACGCCCAAGCTAAGGGTGTAATTACACACCATGGGTTAGCGTTATATATAAGGAAGATTGGCAGCACAAGATAATTACATGAAAGGCCCAATTAAATTCAAAATCTTCTTAACATTTTGTGCCTAAACCAAGTGGAATATAATCTAAAAATGGAAGCCCAAGCCCACCAAACTAAGACCCATGAAAGACCAAGTGAAAGGAGAAAGTAGGAGCATCACTTACTTGAGTTTGTATGGCTGAAAAATCATTAGAAAGTTGCTGCCCTGATTTTGTTTCCCTTAAAAATGAGTTTTATTGTGCTATATTAAGTGTGATTTTGATTGGAACTTGTGGGCTGATTGAAGGCTATTGCATCACACCCTTCATGATTGCTTTGATACTATTCTAGGAATTTTTTAAGGCTATTTTTATGTATAGATATGTTGAGGAGAGTTTGGTTAAAGTTTGGATAGTTTTGAATTATTGACGTCGAGATATAGGGAAATGGCGTAATGTTTTTCTACCTAATGGCATGTTGTGTGGAGTTGGTATGTCCTGTGAAATGTGGACAATTTCAGGCATGTTATGGAACTAAACTCAGTTGTATACACCATGTAATATGGAATGAGTAGTAGACACATATGCTTAGGGGTGGAAAGGATGAAATAACGTTGTTGGGTCGATGCTTACGGGTTGCTGCCTGAAGTTTATTTTTAAATTAGATTGGACTGCCAAGACATGTTTAGTAATTACTAATGCTTATTTCATTACTCCCCACTCATGTAGATAACTACTTGAGAGAAAAGGAGTTACTTTGAGGTAATAACGAGGTCATATAACGAGGTATGTAAGGCTACTGAATTTCGTATTATTTGGCATGAAACTGAGATCCTTCCTTGGCACATAAAGGAACTTACCAACTCCGATATAACTAAGAACCATGTATCCACTCTTTCACGTGTTCATATGCTCCCATACATAATCATTTGCAAATTTGCATCCATACTTGGATACCAAAATACACGAGTGCTATCTACTAAACAAATTCATGTGTTATTTTCTCTTCTACGCATTTTATTATTTGTGTAACCTACTCCTTTCATTATGGTGTTGTCTTTTATGATTATTTACATGTCATATGTTATATCTACAGTCCTACAGCTCCAATATTATGAACACCCAAAGAATCATCTCAAAGGTAAATAAAAGATAAGGTATATTGTTTGTTGATGGGTGGTAGCCCTAGGGGTGGAAGAATCACCTAGCATGGGCCGATCCTATTATGGGGGGTACCCCAAGGGTGAAAGGAAAAGCTTAGTATGGGCCGATCCCTATATAGATTTGCCACTAATCAGCTGGTCATTTGTATTATATATTGTGCATAGATTATGCAATAAAGGTAAAGTAATAAAAAGAAATAAAGTATATGATTCCACCGTATGACTAAAGGTGGTCTCTTATCCTTACACCAGTGCATGATTTCATTTGAGTTCTTATTTCATATACAATATTTCCAACCTTACATATTTAGTACATTATCTCGTACTGACATCTCTTATGGGGGACCTACATTTCATGTACAAAGCCTCGAAGCAACTTGGTGCTTAGTAATAGCAGTTGGATATCATTTGAGTTCTTATTTCATATACAATATTTCCAACCTTACATATTTAGTACATTATCTCGTACTGACATCTCTTA